>JARYGA010004735.1:0-47453 GCA_030545235.1 Helianthus tuberosus | reverse complement strand
CAATGCGGAAGTTTGGATGATAGATCCGTGTTTACGTCTACAAGGTTTGAATGTTCCACCAAGCATACTTCTATTACTCATTTTGCTAAGATATATCAAGTGCCATATTGTTAAACATTTCCTTTCATTATCACATTATTTATTTATTACCAGACTAACCAAAACCTATGAATTCACTCAACCGTTTGTTGACCCAAATTGTTTTTAACATATGTTTCAGGTGAAAATGTTTGAAGTTAGCTTTTGCAAGGACCATATAGGATTGCTCAAGACAACTGCCTTAGCTTAAATAAAAACAAAGACTTTTGTGAACAATGTGTTGTATTTGTTTTGTACTAGTTTGGATGTGAATGCAATCCTATTAACCATCTTAATTATATTTCAACTTTAATTTAATCACCATGTGCTTATATGCATTCTACCAAGTTTCGTGATGCCCTCGACGTTTCCGCCTCCGGTCAGGGAGTCACAAGGGGCCACCTTGGTGACCGTCCACCATGGGGGGGGGGGGTATTGGTTGGAGTTTAATAGGTAGTTAGATTAAATAGTTAGATCTTAAGTGTATTGATTAGTGTTTATGCATATTATATGTTATATAGTGTTTTAGGGTGTTCGGGGATTATAACTAGTTCAGAAACATTAAAACAATGCTTCTAGTATAATTTTGATGTTTCGGGTAGTGTCCGGTTATTCGGTTAGATACCGGTTTGTTAAAGTGCTAAATTGCACCGTTTAGTGTCCTTTATGTGCCCTTTCGTGACACTTTCAATTCCTGACACTTCGTAAGTTAATTTGTGTGACATCTGTGCTTGTAATCATTGTAAATAGTTCAGTTATCAATAAAATAAAGTTATTTGATCCCAATGTTTGTTTGTTTATGTTTGATATTTTTCATGTTTTGATTTTTTATTCAATTTCAAACTTTATATCGCTTTCTGGAGAATTATACGCAAACTGGTGCGTAAACATAATCAGTTTAACGCAACGAATACTCCAGAACAACAATTTATGCTTAACATACATTAAATAACCTTTACATAACTTAGAAATAAGTTTTGAAGGCTTTGGTATGGCAAAATCAAGTTAATTCGCTTACAGGGACTAAATTTGACAAACCGCGAAAGTATGCCAATTTGAACTGTAACGAACATTCCGGAACATGATCATAAGTTAAACAAACCCTAAATACCATTTACATAGCTTAGGAATAGGCTTTGAGGTGTTCGGTGTGCTAAAATAAACTTTATGCTCATTCAGGGCCTAAAAGCGTCAAAAAGTGCATAAGTTTGCATTTTCGCGCATA
Source organism: Helianthus tuberosus (assembly GCA_030545235.1). NCBI lineage: Eukaryota > Viridiplantae > Streptophyta > Magnoliopsida > Asterales > Asteraceae > Helianthus > Helianthus tuberosus. Next base: position 46,150 of record JARYGA010004735.1, on the reverse strand, counting down.
ACTTACGTTCTGAATACATCCGGACATCCAAAAATTTATGTAAACATTAAAATATTTTATTTTAGTGTTTGGCTTGTCAAAAATCCATTCGTCGCGCAATTTGGACCGTTTTTGCGTCCGTTACGACTTCCGTCGTAATTAACCGAACAACGCAATCGTACGGCCAAACAGACCGACATCCGACATATTTTTGAGCATGTTTCATGTTCCCTATGCTTTAACATCCTTATGGAGCTTAAAAATGGGTTTCACGGGTGTTAGAAGTGCCAAAACACGACCATACGCGCACAGGGACCAAAACTGTCAACTTTGAAAGTTGCTGGTCTGCAGACCAACTTACGGTCCGTAAGGGTGAGGACCATATGGTTCGTAAGGCATCCCCAGATCAGCAGAATGTTGATTCCAGCTTGATCCAGCTGCTCCACACTTGTGCACATGGTTTTGAGCATTTCTAGGGGCTCCCCTGGTTTTCTAAAACAGTGGGCTTGATGTGTACGGCTAGGATTGAATCTCGGTTTTCAAGAAATGATCCTAACGGTTCTACGAAAACTATAAATACCCCTCCACCCCATTTTCTCAAACCCACAATTAGAATCTGATTCATGCTCTCTAAGTGGAAGTATATGCTTCCTACCTGAGAGAGAATCGGATCAAATACTTGCGGGGACCCTCTGTAAGTATTCTTTCGTTCTTTTCATTCATTTTAAGCGTTAAAGTCAAACTGCGTTTGACTTTCTGCATTGACCAGTTTATGGTCAATGTGAAGTTCGTTTGAACTTCATAACGTGAGCGTAATCACGATGGTTATAGTCCCTAGTGACTATACCTACTGATTACCACGTTATCTAGGCTCAGTGACGAGTCATAGTTTCGGCCAAAATGCGTGTTCTCGCGTATTTTGTAACCAAACTACTTATGGGTATCAAAACCGTTTGTTTTGATACCAAACCTGTTTTTAAACTTTGTTAAACATGTTTAGCTCGTCACTTTTAGAATTTGTGCTTATGTAGGGTCGTAAGGGTAAGCGATATAATCAATCGCTTATGCTTTCGAACCCGACCCATTTGGTCGATCATTAGGATCCGACCAAACACTTTAGGTGGCCATAGTTGTATAGGGAATAACCTTCCGAGGTTATACCTTATGGTCACTTCGTTTAAGTAGTTGTATGATAAGTAGTTTGTATGCCTTAGGTAAATTACCAAAATGCCCTTTTTGCACCAAATTTCATTTTAAGCATATGTAACATAATTTTTGACATCTAAACTCATTTGGCAACATATTAAACATGTTAAGGCATATTCTACTTGTCATAGTACTAGTTAGGCGTTCCAAACGCGTTTTACGCGGACGACGCGTTAAAGTAGCATAAGCTACCTAAACGGGTCGTAACGGGTCAAAAGCACTTAGGCTAGGTTTCGTTTTAGTATGTAGGCTTTGTTAAACCATATTACATGAGTTCCTACACTCATTTGGTTTACGAACCCTCATGCTACCCGATCCTCCGATTAGGTCCGTTTATTAATGTAGTTACCTATATTAGGTGTTGTTTGATTCCGTAATCTTCTAGCATTGCTTGGTGGATATCTAAAGTCTATTGAGCAATCTCAAGTGAGTACATAGACCCCTATTTTACTGTTTTCCAAATATTTTGGGGTGAAACACATGTGCCTACTTGTTACTTTCATGCTTTCCATGTTTTCATATCATCTACTTGCTATGTTCATTAGTACACTTATAGTACATGATTTCATTGTGTTTTTTGCTTTGTATGACATTTGTTGCATACTTAGTACATCGTTTTACATTACATTTTATGCTATGTATGTTCATCTAGTTCATACTTAGTACATCGTTTTACATGACATTTTACGTTATGTATGTTCATTTAGCACATACTTAGTACATTGTTTTACATTACCTTTTCATGCTATGTATGTTCATCATACTTAGTGCATTTGTCTTTCATCACATGCTATGTATGTCAATTTTACCGCATACTTAGTACATTCTCATCACATGCTTACATTTTGGGGTATGACATTTGGTTTGTTTAAGTGGGACCGTATACATTCATTAACTTTGATCACGCCGCTCGTTAGTAGGTAATGGTACCATAGGAATTGACAACTCCCGTTCCTGACATCCTAGGTATGTTTGGATGGAAGGAATGACCGAATTCGATAAAACATAACACAGATAGACCTTTAATTTGTTTAAGGGCTTATCACCACAGTCACAAGGCTTGGATGTATGCATTTTTACAATACCGCATAAATGTTTGTATTCAGTATAGCATGCATTTCCACAAGACATAACATTGATTTAAACCACGTTTTACTTCAATACATTGTTTTGTACATTTTTATCTGTGGCTCAGTAAACATATATATAAATATATATATATATATATAAATATATATATATAAATATATCTATATCTATACTACTTTATAATGCATATCTGAAGGACTTCTTAAAGTCCAAAAAAATTTCCTTAAAACACCCCTAAAGCATGTTGTACAAGTGTTTTAAGCATCACAAAACATCCATTTCCACTTATATCCTTTAACTAAAAAAACACGGATACATCATGTTTCACTCTCATTTCAAAATGCCCGCTTCCCTGCTCCTCTCTCTCTCTCTCCAGCGATTCCAGATCTGGATCTAGGGTTTTTCTCCATCGCGTTTCTACTACTCCAATTCCTCATGGAAATCATTGGAATCAAACTCAAGTCTAGGTTTTGAACTTCACGGAGTAAGTGCTTTTCTAGATTTTGTCCAAATTCATTGGAATTTTATATTGTAGATATAGGTTTTGACTTTTCAGACTTGATATGGGTTGCGTGTGTGTGTCTCGAAGTGGTGGAGGAAGATCTGGTAAGATCTAGGTCGATTTATTGCAATCAGTGCTGAGTTGTTGGTGAGTTGACTCAGTTCGGTTGAATGATTCAGTTGATTCATGTGTTGTTTTATGTTCACCTGCTTTGGTTGCTTTCTAGAATTATTCATACCCTTATTTCGCATATGTCTTTGCTTTACCGATTGTTTAGTTATTTTATCTTTTTGCCGGTTCAAATATAATCGTGTTGCTAATCTTCACATATGTGTTACTGTAGATGTGTAGTTTTTGCATTCTACATTGATTTATGGTGTTTTGATTTTGTTTACAGGTCGTTGGGCTTATCAACTATCGGACACTGTAATTTCTGTGTAAAAAAGGTATATTAATGCTTCAGGTATCTTTTAAATGTTGGTTATTTTATCTTGCTGCTGATTATTTTGATTATGTTTACATGTCTTTGGACATTTTGATCTTGCTGCTAATTATTTTTTTTGTGAAATGTTGGATCATCTATAATTTTTTTTCTGAAGTCATTTGCACATCAAGATCTGAATCTGAATTACACTTTATTTTCTTCAGTGAACTGGTTAAAATCTGAGAGTTATTCAGATATGTATGTTTGAGATTTGAATTGAAGGTCCAGATCTGTTTTAAGTAGTGGTTGTTGTTCGGATCTTTACAGCATTCCTATGTTCTTATTTGTTGAGTGTTTGAAAGTGTAGATTATGTAGTGTATAACGAGGAAGAAAGATTAGATAAGTTGTTCCTCAGAGGAATAAGAAAATTGAATAAAAGTTGCAGGTTTTTAGTCGAACTTCGGACAATTTCAGTTATTTTCGATAAGTTTCGGTATATTGTACTTGTATTTCAGACTGATTCAATGTGTTTCGGTGTGATTCCGACGAAGGTCAGCTAGCGCGCCGGCCGGGGCCCGATAGAACATCGCGTTCGGTAAGCGGGGCTGATGGGAGCTTGTCATCGACAAGCTCTCAGTGACCTATTACTGGCCCGATAGAACATCGCGTTCCTGACGCCATAACATGGGTTCTTGCCTGCTTGCTATTGATCTTGGATTTATGGGTCCAAATTACTCGATTTCAACTGCATGTTCTACTTTAAATTATTGCTTTTAGACTGTTGCTGATTGCTAGCGGCACTGAAGCTGCTATTATTCATATTGGCTAGGGCGGTTTTGTGGCCTACAAGGCCCTTTCTCAGAGACTCTCCCACTTGGTTCAGATTGATCCTCACTAAATAGGTGGTTCACCTGATGCTTGTGTCACTGAATTAGGCGGTAAAGGTACATGATAGGCAATAAAATGTCTATATTATATGATTTCTTTATTGTTTTTGGTCTTACAAACCACCACTTCTTGTAGGGGATATTGAAACTAGGGATGAGCATGGCACCGTTCGGTACCGAACCGGTATCGGTACCAAAATACGGGGAAAATTAGTACCGGTACCGAATATACGTTTAAGCCATATGGTACCCATTGTTCGTTCTTTTGGAAAGAATGTTCTAGATTATGTAAGGGCTCGTGTGGTCTCGCAGAAGTAGCTGCTGGTGTAAAACACCATGACCAAGTACACGGTATGTTCCTCCTAAAAATATCGGTGAGATATATCGGTTATCGGCCCCCATGCAAAATATTAGTGTCAAATATCGGTCCCCACCGTGATAACCGATATTTCAAATATCAGTCGTTGACTGATATCCTATATTTTACCCATTAACTTCATAGATATTGATTAATGTTTTCTATTTAGTCAGCACCTGTTTTTTTTGTATTTATTTGCTGCTGGATTAGTATACATACTTTAATTTATGTATTTAAGAATTAAGTCTTTAGTTTCTGTTATTCTGTATTAAATTTTTGTAGTTAAGATTAAGATAAGCTTGTTTCCGTTTTCATATGCTGGTGTTTCTTTTGTCTCCATTGGCTATATGATGTTTTTTTATATTTAATACGGTTTTCTGTCTTATGATTTAGAAATCAGAACGATTTCAGCTTCAAGCACCCCCTCGTCTACATCCATATCAACCGATCCAGCCCGAGAGTACGGAACTCAAGATCCGACTAACAGGAATAACAAAAGTTGTAATTTTTGTGGGAAGGTAGCTAAAGGAGGCGTTTATAGGCTGAAACAACATTTCGTAGGAGGTTTTAGGAATGTAACTGTATGTTTAAGATGCCCGGAGCACGTACGTGAGGAGATGAAGATATACATGCAGAAAAAAAAGAAATGTCAAAAGTCAAAAACGTCATGAACTCAAGGATTCGAGTTAACGAGTATGATCTTGATGACAATGAGGAAGATTGTAGTGAAGCAGGCTGTAGTAAATTGGTTGCTTGGTATGGTACCGCTTTTGAAGAACCCAATGTAAGTTACCCTTTATAACTCAACATTCCTTAGATGTGGACATGTGGTTATATGTTAAATGGTGGTCCATATGTCGAATGGTGGTCCTCATGCTGATGGAGATTTTAACAATACTGCAGTCAGTATATATTTTTTAAATGTGTATATATCATGTGAAGTTGAATCAAATTGTTATTTTATTTTATTCGCGGCTAACCCTTGATTGATTGTAGATGTTTGTTGGAGGGCTGGACCTAGCCATAAGTGGATTTGTAAATTTGCCAACATGTACATGGTTTTCTTTTATAATATTTGCTTTATTAATCAAAAGGTCACTGAAGTGACCCATAAAGTTAATAGCTTGTGACCAAAAGGCCATTATTTGTTTTAAAGAATTTTTACCATTATTTGTTCTTGGATTGGGTTGACCTATATAAGATTGAGTTAAAATTGTAATTGTACTCTGCTAATTAAAAAAAATTATGTGATATTTGGCTCAAACCAGATTCAGATTTTTGAAAACCGAACAATTTGGCTCGAACCAAATTCAGATTTTTGAAAACCGAACTGAATACCGAATACCCAGTTTGAAAAACGGTTATAAACCGAACTGAATACCGAATACCCAGTTTGATATAACCAAACTTTCGTGTTTTTGACCTGAAACACTATTATCCTGTTTTTTGACTTTTCTATGCAGCCGCCTGCATAAGAGCTTGTGGCCTTGAGCTATCTAGCATTGATGACTTGAGCTATCCTTAAAAGACAGATACCTATTACATTGACAATGCTCCATACATATTTTCAGCATGCTGGAAGGTTAGTCATTTTCCAGATTTGGCAATTTTTTTGCATATGAACAGGTTGATTCGGTTATGTCTATCTCAAACGGGTCAAATAAAAACAATAGCTAGAAAGGGAACATGTCAATACCTACATTATACATAATTAACATGCTAATTATTTATACAACTCCTAAGCCACTTATATAAAACTTTTTATACTAATAATGATAACGATAATCCTCTTGTTTTGGTAAGCAACATATTAAGTGTTGAAAAACCATAATAAGATGGCCTGTATCTTTTGCCTAAGTTTTGAATTTGATATTTAAGTATTAGAAATTTTTGGTCTCAAAGGTGTTGGCTTTGGTCGTTAACACTGGTTGATGTTAAACATAGGTTTTAAAATGATCAGCTTATCCTTTTTATTGAAAAAAATAAAACAAGAAACCCCAAAACCTCATTAAGCCAATCTTGTTGATGAGATCTCAAATCTCAGTTGTGATAATGCCATCACCGGTGCCACGCGGGCGGTGGAGAAGACTTCTTTGCACGGAATGGGCGATGGAATTTTAATATTTGAAAATTTGAAAGTGTTGGCTAATTGCACGATTGAAACAGGGCACAACTAGACCAATACATTACCATATTCTGTATGATGAAATTGGCTTCTCAGCGGATGATTTGCATGAGCTTGTTCATAATCTCTCTATTGTGTAAGTTTCTTTACGTTCTTGGCTCTTTCTATTTATAATAAAAGCAAAATTTTGTAATCAATTGCTTACGACTGCAGTTACCAGCGCAGTACTACGGCAATATCCGTAGGTAAGTGTTAATATACTTTCATAAATTTCGTATCCCTGAGATTTTGCTTGAAATCTAATTATTGGCGGTGTGTGATGCAGTTGCGCCTATATGCTATGCTCATCTTGTTGCTACTCAGGTGGGCCAGTTAATGAAGTTTGAGGACTGCTCCGAACTAGCTCTAGCCATGGTGGAACAGGAGTGACATCAGCGAGTGCCGTGCCTGTCCCTCAGCTCCCAAGGCTGCAGGAAAATGTGTCAAACTCGATGTTCTTTTGTTGAACTAGAGTCTTTTAGTAATGATGTTATGTTGTTTTGGTACTTTATGGTATGCATGTATTAGGATTTCTGGTAAAAGTTGTTATGTATGTATGAATGTTTAGGATGCTGGTTATCATCATTTCTGCTACATTAGATAAAACTTTGTGATGTCAGAAATATAAGTAATGTTTGTCCTACCAAATGGTATAATAGCTTTGTACTTTTTTTTTCTTCGGGCCAGGTTTTATGTTAACTTAATAAGTCTTGACATTTTATTACATTAATATACTCTATTAGTGGACAGATATAAACAAATAGTGTTTTCATTTAAAATGCAAATATTTATAGTTTTGCTTCCTGATAATTTTAATGTTATGTTTTTATTTAATTTAGATGTGTACTGGCATCGAAAACGCAAAATTTTGGTACCAAAAAGTATGAATTTTGGAGGATTATAAGCTTGCATAGCGAATAAAGTATACTTGACTTTCAATCCATTTAACCATATGACCAGTCCCGGTTTAGGTAGATTTTTAGTTGATTGGTTTGACGTGCTTAAGATAAAAACACAAGGACACAACCCAAGAAGACCATTTCATAAGTAAAAGAAACTTTTTTGGGTCAACCCCAAACATTTTTTAGGACAAAAAACTATATATAGTTTTGTATTACCTTTGATTCTAACTTGTTTGATCACATGACCCACTCCCACTTAACTAGATTTTTTCTTTAACAACAATTTTTTTACACCTAATAATACACACCTTTTTAATATGATTTAATTCAATATATCCACATTTAAACAACAATATATTCCAACTCTTGTTAGCCTCCCCCCCCCCTATTATGATGTCTTATTGCACGCTTATTCGTAATATAGGTACTTTGCTTGCTTGCGATGGAGAAGCCTCTTACTTTAAAGCCTTGGCATATTCGAGATGAACCCATCAAGGCTAGCTTTTCTTCGACCCACTCTTTGAAGACATTGGGGCATTTTTACCTGTTTCATCTACCATTTGAAAGACATTACCGCAAAGATGATTGATAAAGTAATATACCATGGGAGAATTGATAAACTAACACAAAACGAGTATTGCGTTGAAAATTGTCGCCACCGTTGCATCGCGAATTTGGTTTTGCTTATGGCTCAAAACCAAACCGCCCCGTACATAGCCCTAAACTCACCAACCTAAGTGATATGTTTCCCGCCGCATCGCGCGGGTAAACGGCTAGTATATATATATATATATATATATATATATATATATATTCACTCGCCATACATGACATTTTGTTTACACATTACATATTTTACATTTGACATAGACATTTTGATATTGATGTACATATTTCATGAACTACATTTTGACATAAACATTTTGACATGATTTACACAAAGACATTTGACAAATGGCTTAGGCATGGGCAATTTACATTGGTGGTTTGTTTGGGTAAAATGATTTGAGTAACGAGGCGTGTGTAATATGATACAAGCATGGTGGATACGCCGCTGGTACTTCCTATATATAAGTGCTTGTATGGTATTACATATCGTAGCGTTATTTGAATCATTTCAATTTAGACATATAACATTGTATACAAATAACATACTTTTCAAGGCATTGTTTTACAAATAACTTATTTTATACAAAACTCATTTTACTTGGTTATTCATTTAACCTCACATTACTCTTTTACATATCATCTACTTTATCATCGCTTTTCAAAAGATTTATAAAACAAAACAATTAACAAGGTTCATGACTGACTTTTGTTAAACAACTTTTTCTTAAACTTAAGTCATGAATCCCATTTTTCACAAAACCTATGTATCTCACAGGCATTTTTATGCTGACGTACCTATTTTCACATGTGTTTCAGGAGCTGTTGCTTAGGATGATCGTGACACTAGGGCGGACCTGTGCCTTAGAGACTTAAAATAAAGATAGACTTAGTTTAATTATGTTGTGTACTCTTTGGTTCTTGTTTTGAAACACTGTATTCCACCTTTGGTTGTTGAATAAAATGAAATTTTAATTACCATGGTTGTGGAACAATAATTCTGTTACAACACTCCCCGACGTTTCCGCCACGATTTGATGTTTTACGTGGTCGGGTGTGACAGAAGAGTTGGTATCAGAGCCAATGGTTATAGGGAATTAGGTTATTAGTAATGCTTTGACCTAGACTATAACCTTTCTAGGACCCCAACACAAGTTATCTTGTGTTTAGATCTTAAAACATGCACTTCACCTATCCTTAGGTGATCACCAAAACAAGAACCCAATTTTCCGAAACGATTTTTGAAAATCAATCATCTATTTTTAAATGATTTATTATATGGTTTTGAACTCTTTGATTTTTCATAATGATTTTGAAACTTTATCATCCATTTTTGAATGATTCTTTTGGCCTTGTGCCTTCCAAGTTTTCAAAATCTCGTGAAAGTTTGGGGTTCTAAATAGTGTAAACACATGTAAACTGGAAGGGTGAATGCCTGTACCCTGGGTTTTCTGTCTAAGGCTAGAGTGTTCGTACAAATCCACATAATCGGACCAGTCATTCTTACCTGGGAACTCTTGGGGTGAGTGTTCACTTATAGGCGAGCATGTCTTCGCGAAGCATTATTTTTGACCCATTTACTTTGATTAGTCACTGTATGTCGTTTGTTTGCTTTGTCATACGGACGAATGACCACCATCTTTGCTTTTGTCGATTTTTGTTTCATATCATTCTTTTCATCTAATCATCTCACTCGTTCCTTTCGTGTTCCCTCTTTTAGAATGCCTCCTCGACGCAAAAATCAGCTACCAAATGCCGAACTGGCAGAAATCATTGCACAGCAAATGGCTGCTGCGTTCCCAAATCTTATTGCTCAATATAACCAAGCCGACAACAACAACCATGCTCCATGCAATTTCAAGAGTTTTAACTCGGCTAAACCACTCAAGTTTAGTGGTACGGAGGGAGCAACTGGGCTTCTTCAATGGTTCGAGAGCATTGAGAATACTTTCCATCACGTTCAGTGTCCTGACAGTCGCAAATTCGAGTTTGCTTCCAGTGTGTTTCAGAAGAGGGCGCTTACATGGTGGAACGGGGTTATGAGAGACCATGGTGCTGAGGTTGCTTTAGCACAAACATGGGCCGAACTTAGGACTCTTATGATGAGGGAGTTTTGTCCTCGTCATGAGCTGCGAGCCTTAGAAAGGAAGTTTGATGATCTGAAACAGGATAGTGGCGAGCACCGAGCGTATACTGATAGGTATGAGGAGCTGAGTTTGTTATGCCCAACAATGGTTACCCCACTCGAGAAGGCTATCGAGAGGTATATCGATGGCCTACCTGACTCCATACAAGACACAGTTACTGGTAGTAACCCTACCATAGTCCGTCAGGCAATCGAGCTATCTGCGACATTGACCGAGTCTCAGGTTCGAAGGGGTAAGCTACATAGAAAATGTGACAAGGGTAAGAAGCAGTCGTCTGACAAAGGGGATAGCAAGAAAGGTAAAAACAAGAAGGGTAAGGATTCGGGTTCTGTGAAGGGGTCAAGGAAGCGTAAGGCTTCCCAAAATTTTGCCATCATTGCCCAACAGAACCAGGCAGCTCCTAATCAGCCAGCGCAGCCTCCAGCAAAGAAGCGGTATGAAGGGAATGCACCTTTGTGCAATAGGTGCAATAGTCACCATCAGCAGCAACTTCCGTGTCGTTTCTGTACCAACTGTGGGAAGTCTGGACACCTTGCAGAAGTTTGTCGTTCTGCTCAGGTCGCTCGAAATCCAGCTCAATAGGTAGCTCAACAACCTGTTCAACAGCAAGCTGCACGACCTCACTATCCTCCTAGCTCGTGCTATAATTATGGAGACCTGACCCATTATCAAAACCAGTGTCCAAGGCTGGTTAATGCGAATCCGAATCAGGCTCCAGCTCGAGGTCGAGTTTTTAACATGAATGCACAAGAAGCGCAAGCAGACAATGAAGTGGTGAATGGTACGTTCTCTGTTAATAACCAACCTGCATCTGTTCTTTTTTATTCAGGGGCTGATAAGAGTTTTGTGTCTTTATCTTTCGAACCATTACTTTGTGTGTCTAGAACGAAACTAGGTAAGCCTTTGACAGTAGAAGTTGCTAGTGGTGAACCCGTTGTTCTTGATTCTGTTCTTCACAATTGCCAATTGAACCTTAACAACCATCTTTTTCCTATCGACCTCACGCCAATGCAACTTGGAAGCTTCGACATTATTGTGGGTATGGATTGGTTAGACAAGCATCATGCAGAGGTAGTTTGCTTTGAGAAAATCATACGTGTGCCGCTTTCGTCAGGTGAGATCCTACAGGTTCGTGGTGAGAAACCTGCTAGTAGTCTCAAGCTCATGTCTTGTTTTCAAGCTCGGAAGTATCTGCGAAAGAACTATGTGGCCTTCTTGGCACATGTTACAGCAGATAGGGGCAAAGGTAAGTCTTTTCAAGATATCCCAGTTGTTCGGGATTATCCGGAGTTGTTTCCTGAAGAGTTACCTGGATTACCCCCAGCGCGCCAAGTCGAGTTCCGTATTGATCTCGTACCAGGTGCAAATCCTATTGCCAGAGCTCCATATCGTCTTGCACCGTCTAAGATGCAAGAACTGTCTAAGCAGCTTCAGGAGCTTTCTGATAAAGGTTTTATTCGTCCTAGCTTTTCACCTTGGGGTGCTCCCGTTCTTTTTATCAAGAAGAAGGATGGATCTTTCAGAATGTGCATCGATTACCATGAGCTTAACAAGCTTACCATCAAGAATCGATATCCCCTACCTCGCATCGATGATCTCTTTGATCAGCTACAGGGCGCTTCTTATTTTTCGAAGATTGATCTTCGTTCTGGGTATCATCAACTTTGTGTGCATGAAGAATATATTCCCAAGACAGCGTTCCGCACTCGTTATGGGCATTATGAGTTCACAGTTATGCCATTCGGTTTGACCAATGCTCCTGCTGTTTTCATGGACTTAATGAAAAGGGTCTGCAAGCCCTATATGGATAAGTTCATCATCGTTTTCATTGATGACATCTTAATTTATTCTAAGACGCAAGCTGATCACGAGCAACATCTTCGTCTTACTCTGGAACTCTTAAAGAAAGAGCAACTTTTTGCCAAATTCTCCAAATGCGAATTTTGGCTTAAAGAAGTTCAATTTTTGGGACTTATTGTCAACGAACAAGGTATTCAGGTAGATCCCTCCAAGATCAGTGCGATTAAGGATTGGGATATGCCTACTACTCCTACCGAGGTTCGTTCTTTTCTTGGTCTCACGGGTTATTACCACCGCTTCATCGAAAACTTCTTAAAGATTGCAGTTCCTCTAACTGCTCTAACTCAGAAGAATAAACCCTTTGAATGGGGTTCTAAACAAGAAGAAGCATTTCAGACCTTGAAGCAGAAGCTTTGTGATGCACCTATTCTATCTTTGCCCGAAGGCAATGATGATTTTGTCGTGTACTGCGATGCATCCAATTTGGGACTTGGCTGTGTTCTGATGCAAAGGAACAAAGTCATAGCATATGCATCGAGACAGTTAAAGGTGCATGAGAAAAACTACACCACTCATGATCTTGATTTAGGTGCAGTTGTCTTCGCTCTTAAGATCTGGAGACACTATTTATATGGTACAAAATGTGTGGTTTTCACTGACCACAAAAGTCTTCAGCATATCTTCAATCAGAAATAACTCAACATGAGGCAAAGACGTTGGGTTGAACTTCTAAACGACTATGACTGCGAAATTCGCTACCATCCTGGTAAGGCGAATGTCGTGGCTGACGCATTGAGTCATAAGGAACGTACTAAGCTTCATTGTATTCGTGTTCAATCTGATATTCAAGCTCGATCTGATATCCAAGCCCGCATCTCTCAGGCTCAACATGCTTGTGTTTCATAAGACTTGATGGGTAAGGAATTACCCTATCACATTAAGCCTGATCTTGTTTTGAAAGACAATGGATCTTACTATTCATGGACCGTCTGTGGGTCCCAAGCCAAGATGGTCTTCGCACCTTGCTTATGGATGAAGCTCATAAGTCTTATTATTCTGTCCATCCCGGCTCAGACAAAATATATAAGGATCTTCGTACTCAGTATTGGTGGCCCGGTATGAAGAAGGATATTGCCTTGTACATTTCAAAATGCCTTACTTGTCTTAAGGTAAAGGCTGAACAACAACATCCTTCTGGTCTTTTGGAGCAACCAGAGATCCCAGTTTGGAAATGGGAAAACATCGCTATGGATCTCATTACTAAACTTCCGTGCACTAAGAAAGGTCATGATGCCATCTGGGTAGTTGTTGATCGTCTTACTAAGTCAGCGCATTTCTTGCCAATCCGTGAGGATTTTTCTGCTGAAGGACTGGCCAAAATCTATGTGGATGAAATCGTATCTCTATATGGTGTTCCTTTGAACATTATTTCTGACCGAGATGCTCGTTTCTCTTCTCGTTTCTGGAGAACCATTCAATCTGCTAGGGGACCCAACTTAATCTGAGCACAGCATATCATCCACAAACAGATGGCCAAACTGAAAGAACAATCCAGACTTTGGAGGATATGCTTAGAGCTTGTGTGATCGATTTTGGTGGTAGTTGGGATTCACATCTTCCGTTGATTGAATTCTCCTACAACAACAGTTATCACTCCAGCATCAACATGGCTCCTTTCGAGGCTCTCTATGGTCGAAAATGTCGTTCACCAGTTTGCTGGAATGAAATAGGTGAGGCTCAGCTTACTGGACCTAACCTCATTCTAGAGACAACTGATAAGGTTAAGAAAGTTTGTGATAACCTTCAGACAGCTCGAAGCTGTCAAAAGAGTTACGCGGACCAACGACGCAAGCCCTTGGAATTTCAAGTCGATGATCGTGTATTACTTAAGGTCTCACCTTGGAAAGGTGTGATCAGATTTGGAAAGACAGGAAAACTTGCACCTAGATATGTTGGACCATTCAAGATCGTCGAAAGAATCGGTAAGGTAGCCTACAGACTTGAGTTACCTCCTGAACTTGGAAATGTTCATCCAACCTTCCACGTGTCCAATATCAAGAAGTGTTTAGCTGATGAGAACCTCCACATACCACTTGATGAAATTCGTGTTGATAAAACACTACATTTTGTTGAGAAACCTGTGGAAATTATGGACCGAATAGTCAAATGGCTTAAACGCAAGAGCATTCCTTTGGTCAAAGTTCCCTAGGAATCTAAACATGGACCTGAGTTTACTTGGGAACGTGAGGATCAAATGAAGGCGAAGTATCCGCATCTTTTCTCACGAGTTTCCTCTAAACAAATTTCGGGTTGAAATTTCCACAAGTAGGGGAGACTGTGACATATGTGCTTGTAATCATTGTAAACAGTTCAGTTATCAATAAAATAAAGTTATTTGATCCCAATGTTTGTTTGTTTATGTTTGATATTTTTCATGTTTTGATTTTTTATTCAATTTCAAACTTTATATCGCTTTCTGGAGAATTATACGCAAACTGGTGCGTAAACATAATCAGTTTAACGCAACGAATACTATGGAATATCAATTTATTCTTAGCATACCTTAAATAACCTTTACATAACTTAGAAATAAGTTTTCAAGGCTTTGGTATGTCAAAATCAAGTTAATTCGCTTAAAGGGACTAAATTTGACAAACCGCGAAAGTATGCCAATTTGAACTGTAACGAACATTCCAGAACATGATCATAAGTTAAACACACCCTAAATACCCTTTACATAGCTTAATAATAGGCTTTGAGGTGTTCGGTGTGCTAAAATAAACTTTATGCTCATTCAGGGACTAAAAGCGTCAAAAAGTGCATAAGTTTGCATTTTCGCGCATAACTTACGTTCTGAATACATCCGGACATCCAAAAATTTATGTAAACATTAAAATATTTTATTTTAGTGTTTGTCTTGTCAAAAATCCATCGTCGCACAATTTGGACCGTTTTTGCGTCCGTTACGACTTCCGTCGTAATTAACCGAACAACGCAATCATACAGCCAAACGGACCAACATCCGACATATTTTTGAGCATGTTTCATGTTCCCTATGCTTTAACATCCTTATGGAGCTTAAAAATGGGTTTAACGGGTGTTAGAAGTGCCAAAACACGACCTTACGCGCACAGGGACCAAAACTGTCACTTTGAAAGTTGCTGGTCTGCAGACCAGCTTACGGTCCGTAAGGGTGTCACACCCCGACCACGTAGAACATACAAAACGTGGCGGAAATGTTGGGGAGTGTTGTAACAGAATTAATTGTTTCAAATCCATGGCAATTGAAGTTTCGTTTTATTGATTAAAAGTGTTACAATGTCTTAACAAACAAAGAAATACAACATATTTAACTAGTCTTGCATCTTTTATTGTCACTAAAGCCCAAGTCTGCCTATGTGTATCTTGATCATCTTATGCAACAGCTCCTGAAAAACACATGTGAAAATAGGTACGTCAGCATAAAAATGCCTGTGAGATACATAGGTTTTGTGAAAATGGAATTCATGACTTATGTTTGAGAAAATGTTTAGTCATGAACCTTGTAATTTGCTTTGTTTTGTAAATCATTTGAAAAACGATAAGATCAGATGATATGTGTAAATAAGAGAATAATGTATGGTTAAATGAATAACCATTGTAAAATGAGTTTGTATAAGATAAGTTGCTTGTAAAAACAATGTATTGTGAAAAGTATGTTATTTGTATAAAATGTTATATGTCTCAAACTGAAATGATTCAAATAACGCTACGATATGTAATACCATACAAACACTTATATATAGGAAGTACCAGCGGCGTATCCACCATGCTTGTATCATATTACACACGCCTCGTTACTTTAATCACTTACTCAAACCAAACCAAACCAAACCAAACCATCACGATGTACTGTTTAACAATTGTAGAAATGTTTATGTATGGTCAAATACGGTTCACACGGTTCACAGATACAAACGGTTCACATATACAAACGGTTCACATAGTCAAATGTTTACAACGGTTCACATAGTCAAATGTTTACAATGGTTCACATAGTCAAATAGTTATAAATGGTTCAAAATGTAATATGATGTGTTCATATGCTGGATGAGTATATGCAACAAATTGTAATGTAAAACGATGTACTAAGTATGAACTAAATGGACATACATAGCATAAAATGTAATGAAATCATGTACTATAATGTACTAACGAACATAGCAGGAGTATGATGTGAAAACAGGAAAGCATGAAAGTAACAAGTAGGCACATGTGTTTCACCCCAAAACAGTTTGGAAAACAGTAAAAGAGGGGTCTATGTACTCACTTGAGATTGCTCAGTAGTCCTTGAGTAACAACCAAACAATGCTAGAGATCGCGGATATCAAACGGCACCTAATATAGGTAACTATGTTAATAACCGGGCCTAAATTGGATGATTGGATAGAATGAGTGTTCGTAAACCAAACGAGTATAGAGACTCGTGTCATATGGTTTAACAAAGCCTACATACTACATGAAACTTAACCTAAGTGCTTACGACCCATTACGACCCGTTTAGGTAGCTTATGCTACTTTAACGCGTCGTTCGCGTGAAACGCGTTCGGACCGTCTAACTAGTCCTATGACAAGTGTTATATGCCTAAACATGTTACATAATCAGTTATGTGACAAAAGTTTAGGTTACATATGCTTAATTACCAATTATACATGAAAAGGGTATTCTGGTAATTTACCTAAGGCATATAAACTACCTATCATACAACTACTTAAGGAAGCGACCATAGGGTATAACCTCGGAAGGTTATTCCCTACCTACTATGGTAACCTAATGTATTTGGTCGGATCCTAATGATCGACCAAAAGGGTCGGGTTCGAAGGTATAAGCGATTTATTAGATCGCTTACCCTACGACCCTAGACACGTGGTAATCAGTAGGCATAGTCCCAAGGGACTATAACCATCGTGATTACAATCACGTTGCGAAGTTCAAACGAACTTCGCATTGACCATAACTGGTCAACACAGAAAGTCAAACAAAGTTTGACTTTCAGACTCGAAAAGACTCGAAAAGCAATAAAAGAACGAAAGAATACTTACGAAGGGTCCCCGAATGCTAATCCCGATCCAAGTAGCTCAGGTATGAAACAAAGGTTTCAACTTAGAGCTCCTCAAATCAGAATTCTTGTGGGTTTTGCAATGGGGGTGGATGGGTATTTATAGTATTCAGGTAACCGTTAAGATCGTTTCATGGAAACCGTGCTCGAATCCCACCCGTACATGTGTTGGCAAGTTGTGGTGACTAAAACTGGGTTCTTATCAGCTGACTAAGCAAGTGTGAGTGTGTGGTTGTGGATTAAACAGCTGGAATCTGCTGTTAAATGCAGTTAATCTGGTCAGAAGGAGCCATGCGGCCCGCTTCAGGATTCACAAAGGCTCAGGCGGGCCGCCTGGCCTTGTCTGATCAGCAACATGTTTCAGAATTTACAGTTTCAGTCCCTGCACGTGTTTAAGGCCATTCCCGACACTTCTAAGGCCCGTAAAGCCAACTTTAAGGCCCTAAAATGATTCCTAAACATTGTGGACATGAAACATGCTCAAAAATATGTCGGATGTTGGTTCGTTTGGCCGTACGAACGCGATGTTCGCTTAATTACGACGGAATGCGCATAAGCGCGAAAAACGATCCAAAATGCGTGACGAATGGATTTTTCTTATGCCAATCACTAAAATAAAATATTATAGTGCTTACATAAATTTTTGGATGTTCGGATGTATTCAGAACGTAAGTTATGCGCGAAAGTGCAAACTTGTGCACTTTTTGACGCTTTTAGTCCCCGAATGACCCAAAAGTTTATTTTAGCACACCGAACCCCTCAAAGCCTATTTCTAAGCTATGTAAAGGATATTTATGGTATGTTTAACTTATGTTCATGTTCCGGAATGTCTGTTATAGTTCAAATTGGCATACTTTCGCAGTTTGTCAAGTTTAGTCCCTGTAAGCGAATAAACTAGATTTTGCCATACCAAAGCCTTCAAAACTTATTTATAAGTTATGTAAAGGTTACTTAAGGTATGTTAAGCCTATTTCACTATTCCGGAGTGTTCGTTGCATTAAACTGGTTATATTTACGCATCAGTGCACGTATAACCTCCAGAAAGCGATTTAAAGCTTGAAATCGAACAAGAGTTGATATGTGCAAACGATACACATATTTTTACAAATCCCAAGTATGAAATACAATATTTCATTGGTTTGGCATTTGTTGGATGGTTGAAGTGACACAGCTGTCACAGTATCCCCTACTTTAGGAAATTTCGTCCCGAAATTTATTCGTAGGAGTCTATTTGTGACTTTGTGTCAAATAACCACCAGAGATATGTAAGGCATAATCCTGTCATTTCCTTAACGGACATTCTTCAGAATGAAAATGAACAGACAGAGTCATTTTCCTTAACGAGTATTCTTCAGAAGCGGAAATGAAGGAATAAACAACGGGGTTTCATTTCCTCAACGAGCAATCTTCAGAAACGTAAAATGAACTTACGGAGTCATTTTCAACGGGTGCGTCATCAGAAATGGAAATGAAAAGGAGAAACAAACGGATATTCATTTCCTCAACGGACAATCTTCAGAAACGAAAAATGAACTAACGGAGTCATTTTCAACGGGTGCTTCTTCAGAAATGGAAATGAAAAGGAGAAACAAACGGATATTCATTTCCTCAACGGAAAATCTTCAGAAACGAAAAATGAACTAACGGAGTCATTTTCAACGGGTGCTTCTTCAGAAATGGAAATGAAAAGGAGAAACAAACGGATATTCATTTCCTCAACGGAAAATCTTCAGAAACGAAAAATGAACTAACGGAGTCATTTTCAATGGTTGCTTCTTCAGAAATGGAAATGAAAAGGAGAAACAAACGGATATTCATTTCCTCAACGGACAATCTTCAGAAACGAAAAATGAACTAACGGAGTCATTTTCAACGGTTGCTTCATCAGAAATGGAAATGAAAAAGATAATCAAACGGATATTCATTTCCTCAACGGACAAATCTTCAGAAACGAAAATGCACTAACGGAGTCATTTCCAACGGTTGCTTCATCAGAAATGGAAATGAAAAAGATAATCAAACGGATATTCATTTCCTCAACGGACAAATCTTCAGAAACGAAAATTCACAAACGGAGTCATTTTCAACGGGTGCTTCCTCAGAAACGGAAATGAATAGAGTTACTTCTAGGCACATGGCAAAGCTCGCTGTGGTTTCTGTGCACTAAATTCCATAATTATGTATGCATCCATAATTACGTAATTCCTTGCACAGTCCGCACAGTTTGTCTTGTAATGTTCATAAGCACATAATCACATAGTTGTTTAACTTGGTTATTAATTTGTTATTAATTTGTTATCGATTGAGAACGGATATGGAAACCAGTCGATGGACTTCAATGTCCTCTGGGATCTATCTAAAGAGATAGGAAGATCTCCCAAAAATTCGATTTTGTTTTCAAATAAACGTAATAGTCGAATTAAGGAACACAACAATTTTAGGATTTACGGAAATACCCTTAGGTACCCTATTAAGGATTTATAGTGGTATTTTGGGTATTCGTCCAGTGTTGTAACTTGCGCCTTGTACTTCGTTTCCTTAGAATAAACGGATACTTAGAAATTTCGTGGAAACGCAAGAGATCATAGAATGGGAAAATTTTGGGGGTAGTTTGTTCTTCAAGGAATACGGTTCCTTGATTGTCGGTATTGTAAGAGATATGTTG
This sequence comes from Helianthus tuberosus, assembly GCA_030545235.1. Classification (NCBI taxonomy): domain Eukaryota; kingdom Viridiplantae; phylum Streptophyta; class Magnoliopsida; order Asterales; family Asteraceae; genus Helianthus; species Helianthus tuberosus. The sequence continues at coordinate 26,321 of JARYGA010004735.1, read as the reverse complement.
TTTATACATGCAACCACATAAATACATTGCAATGTATATAAAAGATTTATTTATAAACAACAATAACAACTGTTTCTTGGACCTTGACGACTAAAGAAAATAATACATAAGGATTGATTATTTCTAAACAGCGTTGTCTTCCATTCGGTCAGATGCTCATCCCTGTGCTGGATTTGCATTAGCAAGTTTTGGGCAATTTCTTCGGAAATGACCCATCTCGCCACAGTTGAAGCAAGAACCTGGTAGAAAACGACCTTGAGCGGTATTGTTGCCAACTTGGTTTGGTGCAGCTGCAGCTGGGCAGACTCTTGCTGTATGGCCTATAAGCCCACAAGTTTGGCATTTGCAGCACTTTACATTGGCATGATGATGGAGGCTACATTGGTTGCACAAGGGTGCAGTTCCATTGTATGGCTTCCTAGCAGGGGGTTGCGCTGGTTGGTTGGGGACGGCTTGATCATTGTGAGTAACCATGGCGAAGTTCTAAGAAGCCTTTCGCTTCTTTGACCTCTTAGGGGATCCAGTCTGTTCATCCATGGTCTTTGATTCCTCGATTGGGTTTGATTCCTCGACCGGTTTCTTGTCACCTTTTCGGAAAAGTTTACCTTTCCTGATCTTTGATTCAGTCAAGGTTGCAGATAGCTCAATGGCCTGTCTAACTGTAGTAAGGTTGCTGCCAGTCACAATGTCTTGTATTGAGTCAGGGAGGCCATCAATGTACTTTTCTATTGCCTTATCCAAAGGTGTGACCATGTTTGGGCATAACAGACTCAACTCCTCATAACGGTCCGTGTAGGCTCGATGCTCACCGTTGTCTTGCTCAAGATTGTCGAATTCCCTTTCCAAGGCCCTGATCTCGTGACGAGGACAGAATTCCTTCATCATAAGGGCCCTAAGTTCAGCCCATGTCTGTGCTAGAGCAACTTCTGCACCACGATCTCTCATAACCCCGTTCCACCACGTAAGGGCTCTCTTCTGGAACACACTCGAAGCAAACTCGACCTTGTGATTGTCAAGACACTGCACGTGGCGGAAAGTATTCTCAATGCTCTCGAACCATTGCAGAAGCCCAGTCGCTCCCTCAGAACCACTAAACTTGAGTGGTTTCGCCGAGTTAAAACTCTTGAAATTGCATGGACCATTTTTGTTGTTGTTGGCTTGATTCCATTGAGCAAAGAGGTTTGGGAATTGAGCAGCCATTTGCTGCGCAATGATTTCTGCCAGCTCGGCAGTCGCTATCTGGTTTTCGCGTCGAGGAGGCATTCTAAAAGAGGAAACATGAAAGGAAACGAGTGAGAGAATTAGACGAAAAGAATGAGATGAAACAAATCTGATGAAAGCAAGGATAGTGGTCATTTGTTTGTTACCACAAGGTAAACAAACGACACACAGTGACTAATCAAAGTAAATGGATCAAAAATAATGTATCGCGAAGACATGCTCGCCTATAAGTGAACACTCATCCCAAGAATTCCCAGGTAAGCACAACTGGTCTCGCGTCTGATGAGATGTATACGAAGTGCTTGCCTAGACAGAAAACCTAGAATACAGGCATTCACCCTTCCAGTTTGCACGTGTTCACATTATTTAAAACCCAAAACCTTGACGAGATTTTGAAAACTCAAAGGGGTTCAAAACCATATAACATAGGGTTCAAAACCTTACAATAGAGGGTTCAAAACCTAGTAATCAATCATCCTAGAACAGATGATTAGTTTTCGAAGCGGTTTTGAAATTTATGTTCTTGTTGTGGTCATCGCCTAAGGATAGGTGATGGTATTGTTTTATGACTAAACGCAAGTAAACTCGCGTTAGGGTCCTAAGAAGGTTATAGACTAGGTCAAAGCATTACTAATAACCTAATTCCCTATAACCATTGGCTCTGATACCATCTTTTCTGTCACACCCCGACCACGTAGAACATACAAAACATGGCGGAAATGTCGGGGAGTGTTGTAACAGAATTAATTGTTTCAAATCCATGGCAATTGAAGTTTCGTTTTATTGATTAAAAGTGTTACAATGTCTTAACAAACAAAGAAATACAACATAATTAACTAGTCTTGCATCTTTTATTGTCACTAAAGCCCAAGTCTGCCTATGTGTATCTTGATCATCTTATGCAACAGCTCCTGAAAAACACATGTGAAAATAGGTACGTCAGCATAAAAATGCCTGTGAGATACATAGGTTTTGTGAAAATGGAATTCATGACTTATGTTTGAGAAAATGTTTAGTCATGAACCTTGTAATTTGCTTTGTTTTGTAAATCATTTGAAAAACGATAAGATCAGATGATATGTATAAATAAGAGAATAATGTATGGTTAAATGAATAACCATTGTAAAATGAGTTTGTATAAGATAAGTTGCTTGTAAAAACAATGTATTGTGAAAAGTATGTTATTTGTATAAAATGTTATATGTCTCAAACTGAAATGATTCAAATAACGCTACGATATGTAATACCATACAACACTTATATATAGGAAGTACCAGCGGCGTATCCACCATGCTTGTATCATATTACACACGCCTCGTTACTTTAATCACTTACTCAAACCAAACCATCACGATGTACTGTTTAACAATTGTAGAAATGTTTATGTATGGTCAAATACGGTTCACAGATACAAACGGTTCACATAGTCAAATGTTTACAACAGTTCACATAGTCAAATGTTTACAACGGTTCACATAGTCAAATAGTTATAAACGGTTCAAAATGTAATATGATGTGTTCATATGCTGGATGAGTATATGCAACAAATTGTAATGTAAAACGATGTACTAAGTATGAACTAAATGGACATACATAGCATAAAATGTAATGAAATCATGTACTATAATGTACTAACGAACATAGCAGGAGTATGATGTGAAAACAGGAAAGCATGAAAGTAACAAGTAGGCACATGTGTTTCACCCCAAAACAGTTTGGAAAACAGTAAAAGAGGGGTCTATGTACTCACTTGAGATTGCTCAGTAGTCCTTGAGTAACAACCAAACAATGCTAGAGATCGCGGATATCAAACGGCACCTAATATAGGTAACTATGTTAATAACCGGGCCTAAATCGGATGATTGGATAGAATGAGGGTTCGTAAACCAAACGAGTATAGAGACTCGTGTCATATGGTTTAACAAAGCCTACATACTAAATGAAACTTAACCTAAGTGCTTACGACCCATTACGACCCGTTTAGGTAGCTTATGCTACTTTAACGCGTCGTTCGCGTGAAACGCGTTCGGACCGTCTAACTAGTCCTATGACAAGTGTTATATGCCTAAACATGTTACATAATCAGTTATGTGACAAAAGTTTAGGTTACATATGCTTAATTACCAATTATACATGAAAAGGGTATTCTGGTAATTTACCTAAGGCATATAAACTACCTATCATACAACTACTTAACGAAGCGACCATAGGGTATAACCTCGGAAGGTTATTCCCTACCTACTATGGTCACCTAATGTATTTGGTCGGATCCTAATGATCGACCAAATGGGTCGGGTTCGAAGGTATAAGCGATTTATTAGATCGCTTACCCTACGACCCTAGACACGTGGTAATCAGTAGGCATAGTCCCAAGGGACTATAACCATCGTGATTAAAATCACGTTGCAAAGTTCAAACGAACTTCGCATTGACCATAATTGGTCAACGCAGAAAGTCAAACAAAGTTTGACTTTCAGACTCGAAAAGCAATAAAAGAACGAAAGAATACTTACGAAGGGTCCCCGAATGCTAATCCCGATCCAAGTAGCTCAGGTATGAAACAAACGTTTCAACTTAGAGCTCCTCAAATCAGAATTCTTGTGGGTTTTGCAATGGGGGTGGATGGGTATTTATAGTATTCAGGTAACCGTTAAGATCGTTTCATGGAAACCGTGCTCGAATCCCACCCGTACATGTGTTGGCAAGTTGTGGTGACTAAAAATGGGTTCTTATCAGCTGACTAAGCAAGTGTGAGTGTGTGGTTGTGGATTAAACAGCTGGAATCTGCTGTTAAATGCAGTTAATCTAGTCAGAAGGAGCCATGCGGCCCGCTTCAGGATTCACAAAGGCTCAGGCGGGCCGCCTGGCCTTGTCTGATCAGCAACATGTTTCAGAATTTACAGTTTCAGTCCCTGCACATGTTTAAGGCCATTCCCGACACTTATAAGGCCCGTAAAGCCAACTTTATGGCCCTAAAATGATGCCTAAACATTGTGGACATGAAACATGCTCAAAAATATGTCGGATGTTGGTTCGTTTGGCCGTACGAACGCGATGTTCGCTTAATTACGACGGAATGCGCATAAGCGCGAAAAACGATCCAAAATGCGTGACGAATGGATTTTTCTTATGCCAAACACTAAAATAAAATATTATAGTGCTTACATAAATTTTTGGATGTCCGGATGTATTCAGAACGTAAGTTATGCGCGAAAGTGCAAACTTGTGCACTTTTTGACGCTTTTAGTCCCTGAATGACCCAAAAGTTTATTTTAGCACACCGAACCCCTCAAAGCCTATTTCTAAGCTATGTAAAGGATATTTATGGTATGTTTAACTTATGTTCATGTTCCGGAATGTCTGTTATAGTTCAAATTGGCATACTTTCGCAGTTTGTCAAGTTTAGTCCCTGTAAGCGAATAAACTAGATTTTGCCATACCAAAGCCTTCAAAACTTATTTATAAGTTATGTAAAGGTTACTTAAGGTATGTTAAGCCTATTTCACTATTCCGGAGTGTTTGTTGCATTAAACTGGTTATATTTACGCATCAGTGCGCGTATAACCCTCCAGAAAGCGATTTAAAGCTTGAAATCGAACAAGAGTTGATATGTGCAAACGATACACATATTTTTACAAATCCCAAGTATGAAATACAATATTTCATTGGTTTGGAATTTGTTGGATGGTTGAAGTGACACAAGTGTCACAAAGGGTGAGGACCATACGGTCCGTAAGGCATCCCCAGATCAGCAGAATGTTGATTCCAGCTTGATCCAGCTGCTCCACACTTGTGCACATGGTTTTGAGCATTTCTAGGGGCTCCCCTGGTTTTCTAAAACAGTGGGCTCAATGTGTACGACTAGGATTGAATCTCGGTTTTCAAGAAATGATCCTAATGGTTCTACAAAAACTATAAATACCCCTCCACCCCATTTGCTCAAACCCACAATTTGAATCTGATTCATGCTCTCTAAGTGGAAGTATATGCTTCCTACCTGAGAGAGAATCAGATCAAATACTTGCGGGGACCCTCTGTAAGTATTCTTTCGTTCTTTTCATTCATTTTAAGCGTTAAAGTCAAACTGCGTTTGACTTTCTACATTGACCAGAAGTTCATTTGAACTTCATAACGTGAGTGTAATCATGATGGTTATAGTCCCTAGTGACTATACCTACTGATTACCACGTTATCTAGGCTCAGTGACGAGTCGTAGTTTCGGCCAAAATGCTTGTTCTCGCGTATTTTGTAACCAAACTACTTATGGGTATCAAAACCGTTTGTTTTGATACCAAACCTGTTTTTAAACTTTGTTAAACATGTTTTAACATGTTTAGCTCGTGACTTTTAAAATTTGTGCTTATGTAGGGTCGTAAGGGTAAGCGATATAATCAATCGCTTATGCTTTCGAACCCGACCCATTTGGTCGATCATTAGGATCCGACCAAACACTTTAGGTGGCCATAGTTGTATAGGGAATAACCTTCCGAGGTTATACCTTATGGTCACTTCGTTTAAGTAGTTGTATGATAAGTAGTTTGTATGCCTTAGGTAAATTACCAAAATGCCCTTTTTGCGCCAAATTTCATTTTAAGCATATGTAACATAATTTTTGACATCTAAACTGATTTGGCAACCATATTAAACTTGTTAAGGCATATTCTACTTGTCATAGGACTAGTTAGGCGTTCCAAACGCGTTTTACGCGGACGATGCGTTAAAGTAGCATAAGCTACCTAAACGGGTCGTAACGGGTCAAAAGCACTTAGGCTAGGTTTCGTTTTAGTATGTAGGCTTTGTTAAACCATATTACATGAGTTCCTACACTCATTTGGTTTACGAACCCTCATGCTACCCGATCCTCCGATTAGGTCCATTTATTAATGTAGTTACCTATATTAGGTGTCGTTTGATTCCGTAATCTTCTAGCATTGCTTGGTGGATATCTAAAGTCAATTGAGCAATCTCAAGTGGGTACATAGACCCCTCTTTTACTGTTTTCGAAACATTTTGGGGTGAAACACATGTGCCTACTTGTTACTTTCATGCTTTCCTTGTTTTCATATCATATACTTGCTATGTTCATTAGTACACTTATAGTACATGATTTCATTGTGTTTTTTCTATGTATGACATTTGTTGCATACTTAGTACATCGTTTTACATTACATTTTATGCTATGTATGTTCATCTAGTTCATACTTAGTACATCGTTTTACATGACATTTTATGCTATGTATGTTCATTTAGCACATACTTAGTACATTGTTTTACATTACCTTTTCATGCTATGTATGTTCATCATACTTAGTGCATTTGTCTTTCATCATATGCTATGTATGTCCATTTTACCACATACTTAGTACATTCTCATCACATGCTTACATTTTGGGGTATGACATTTGGTTTGTTTAAGTGGGACCGTATACATTCATTAACTTTGATCACGCCGCTTGTTAGTAGGTAATGGTACCATAGGAATTGACAACTCCCGTTCCTGACATCCTAGGTATGTTTGGATGGAAGGAATGACCGAATTCGATAAAACATAACACAGATAGACCTTTAATTTGTTTAAGGGCTTATCACCACAGTCACAAGGCTTGGATGTATGCATTTTTACAATACCGCATAAATGTTTGTATTCAGTATAGCATGCATTTCCACAAGACATAACATTGATTTAAACCACGTTTTACTTCAATACATTGTTTTGTACATTTTTATCTATGGCTCAGTAAACATATATATAAATATATATATATATATATATATATATATATATATATATATATATATATATATATTTCACTTGCCATACATGACATTTTGTTTACACATTACATATTTGACATTTGACATAGACATTTTGATATTGATGTACAAATTTCATGGACTACATTTTGACATAAACATTTTGACATGATTTACACAAAGACATTTGACAAATGGCTTAGGCATGGGCAATTTACATTGGTGGTTTGTTTGGGTAAAATGATTTTTAGTAACGAGGCGTGTGTAATATGATACAAGCATGATGGATACGCCGCTGGTACTTCCTATATATAAGTGCTTGTATGGTATTACATATCGTAGCGTTATTTGAATCATTTCAGTTTAGACGTATAACATTTTATACAAATAACATACTTTTCAAGGCATTGTTTTACAAATAACTTATTTTATACATAACTCATTTTACTTGGTTATTCATTTAACCTCACATTACTCTTTTACATATCATCTACTTTATCTTCGTTTTTCAAAAGATTTATAAAACAAAACAATTAACAAGGTTCATGACTGACTTTTGTTAAACAACTTTTTCTTAAAATTAAGTCATGAATCCGATTTTTCACAAAACCTATGTATCTCACAGGCATTTTTATGCTGACGTACCTATTTTCACATGTGTTTCAGGAGCTGTTGCTTAGGATGATCGTGACACTAGGGCGGACCTGTGCCTTAGAGACTTAAAATAAAGATAGTCTTAGTTTAATTATGTTGTGTACTCTTTGGTTCTTGTTTTGAAACACTGTATTCCACCTTTGGTTGTTGAATAAAATGAAATTTTAATTACCATGGTTGTGGAACAATAATTCTGTTACAACACTCCCCGATGTTTCCGCCACGATTTGATGTTTTACGTGGTCGGGGTGTGAAAATTTGGACCATAAAACATAAATTTTGCATGATATTTCAGTGTTAAAATGCTGATTAGAGCTGAATTATTACTGAAATATGTAAAATTCAGCATTTAAAGTGTGTTTCGGGTGCTTTTTAGTGCATATTTTAGCTTCCGGGAAGTCTATATGTTAACCCTTGTATCCATACTTGGGTTTTAGTGTATTTTAGATGTTGGACCTACTCCTAGGCCCTAATTTAATTATCTGACTGCTTTCTGCAGAGTTGCTGACAAGTGTGTCTTACCTGTGAGTTTACTAGTCTTTCTGACGCAATGCTAACAGTAATGCATAAAGTAATATTTGAAGTATAAAACGTGCATGAATTCACATGTATAGCATGAAATCAGACGATGTTGACATTTAAGCACATAATTGCATATATTAAATAATAATTAAATTGTACGAAAGTTACCGGTTTTGTGCCAGTTGTCACAGTCTCCCCCCGTTAAATGAATTTCATCCCGAAATTCAGGCTGAGCTAACTCTCGCAGGAGTTTTCTTGAACAGGTGGGGGTACTTGTCTTTAAACTGGTCTTCACGTTCCCACGTGTACTCGGGTCCGTGCTTAGAGTTCCAACGTACTTTGACGAGTTTGACACTACTCCTCCGGGTCTTGTTGACTTTCCAGTCTGTAACCTCAACGGGTTGTTCTGTAAATCGGAGTGTGTCGTCAATATGCACTTCATCCGCAGGGATGATCACTGTTTCTTGGGTTGGACTCTTCTTGAGGTTGGATACATGAAACGTATCATGTACTCCGTTAAGTTCTTCCGGTAACTCCAACTTGTACGCCACGGTACCAATTCTTTCCAAGATCTTGAATGGTCCGATGTATTTTCGTGGATTCAGCTTTCCATGTTTTCCGAATCTTACTACGCCCTTCCAAGGTGAGACTTTCAACAAAACTTTGTCTTCTACCTCGAATTCTAAGGGTTTTCATCTTCGATCAGCGTAGCTCTTTTGTCGATCTCGAGCCGCCTTAATGCGCTCTCGGATCTGCATGATTTTGTCGATTGTCTCTTGAACAAGTTCAGGACCAACCATATGTTTGTCTCCAGTGTCTGCCCAACATAATGGCGAGCGGCACTTGCGGCCATATAGAGCTTTGAACGGTACGACTTTTATGCTCGTATGGTAACTGTTATTGTAGGAAAACTCAACTAAAGCTAGGTGAGTATCCCAGCTGCCGCCTAAGTCCATAACACATGCGCGAAGCATATCTTCTAGCGTTTGTATGGTCTGTTCGCTCTGGTCGTCTGTTTGCGGATAGAAGGTTGTGCTTAGATCTAGTTGAGATCCAAAGGCCCCCTGGAAGAATTGCCAGATCCTTGAGACAAAACGTCCATCTCTGTCTGAAATAATTGATATAGGCACTCCGTGACATGCCACGATTTCTTTCAAGTACAGCTCAGCAAGTTTTCCAGTGCTATCCTTTTCCCGGATAGGTAGGAAATGCGCAGACTTTGTTAACCGATTGACTATCACCCATATCATATCATGCCCCCTAGGGGTCCTGGGTAATTTTGTTATGAAGTCCATTGAGATTTGCTCCCACTTCCACATGGGTATCTCTGGTTGTTGCAGTAGGCCAGACGGTTTTTGATATTCAGCCTTAACCTTAGCACAGGTTAGGCACTTTCCAACATAGATAGCAACATCACTTTTAAGCCTCGGCCACCAATAGTATTCCTTCAAGTCTTGATACATTTTGTCCGATCCTGGATGGATCGAGTATCTCGACTTGTGGGCTTCATTAAGGATGACATCTCGAATACCACCATAGAGCGGAACCCAAATACGCCCCTTAAAGTATAAGGTTCCCTCTTTGTTTGGAACCAAATTCTTCAGCATACCTCGGAGGTATTCAGCTCTATGATTCTCCCCCTTAAGGGCTTCTTGTTGTGCGTCATTAATGCGTGTAGTGAGGTTCGTCCGAATAGTCATTTCCAATGCTCGAACTCTTAGGATCTTAACCCTTTCTTTTCGACTTAACGCGTCTGCTACGACGTTTGCCTTTCCAGGATGGTACTTAATCTCACAGTCATAATCGTTCAGCAACTCAACTCACCGTCGCTGATGCATGTTTAATTCCTTCTGATCAAATATGTGTTGTAGGCTTTTGTTGTCACACCCCTTTCTACGGCGGAAGCACGAGGTGTGATCAAGAAAGGTTCTCATTGCATACGAAAGGTAAACATACTACATGCTCAAAAATGACTTCAAACATTACATTACTGAAAGCATATGTCAAGTGTTTACAACACGAGATAGCATATTGTCTTAAAAGTTACAACTTTATTTAATGATAAACATAGCGACATCCACGAGCATGAGTAAGACCACGCGCACATCCATCCTAGTTACCTAGAATACATGTGAGTTTTGGAAAAACGTCAACATAATGTTGGTGTGAATTCATGCAGTTTTTGTATTTCACGTTTGTATACTTTGTATGAAAACATAGTTTGTGTCATGTATAAATCAAGTTTTCATATATAAATCAAGTATTCATGTGTACACCACGTACTCATGTATAATTCAAGTTTTTCTTGAGTACCCCACGTACTCAAGTATAATTCCCGTTTTCTTGAGTACCCCACGTACTCAAGTATAATTCAAGTTTTCTTGAGTACCCCACGTACTTCAAGTATAAATCAAGTTTTAGTATGGTATGAATTTTATGTAAATAAAGTATTCCTGTAAGTATCAGGACTGTTAATGGTTGCAAAGCCATTAACATGTGACACTACATAGGAAGTCACCAAAGCTTAGGCATTTTCTAGTTGGCATATTCTGAGACACAAAAGCACTACTCGATACTCGCCCTCACCGAGAGTGTGGCTGCCCGGCACCCGTTAGATCTAACCTTTTGTTCTGCGGTCTAGGTATATAGTTGATTAATGGTGCTTATGTACCCTATTCGTGACACGATTTCTCGTATCATTTCTCATAACGCATCATACTTGGTACTCGTCCTCACCAAGTGCGCTTCTTGTATTCTTATATCTCGTCACACTTGGTACTCGTTCTCACCAAGTGTACTTCTTGTTATCATACCATTTGTAAACATAGTAATATTTGTAACATGTATTTCGCCCCCGAAGTTATAAAACTGAAAGCAGTTAAAAGAAAAGGGGGAGCATGAACTCACAACTTTGCGTTCCTTGCGTCGTAAACTTCACCAGATTTGCTTAGTTAACGTCGCGACCTATACGCGTTTTCTTAACGTTAGTCACTAGACTTGCGTCGCATAAGTACAGTCACTCTCTTTTGTATTTGTATTGTTGTGTTAAAAATATTTTATATTTTTAACTAAGTATCTTACTTATATTTTTTTCTCAAAATTAATATAAGTATCTCGTGTTTTGCACTTTGCACCCGAATTATGTATCTTGTATGTTGTATGTGTATTTTTATGTTTATACTTCTCAAGAGTATTTAGTGTATTTTTAAGTCTTAATACACTAGCACGTATAACACATACTATATACACTTAGCACAAAAGTTGGTGATCAAATAATATATATTTTTCTCTCAAAAATATATATACTTAATATCCATTTTTATTCTTGAAGAAATCCTTATTTCTTATCACCAAAAATTAGGGAAACCTTGGTAATATTTTTAAATACATTTTTAGGGAATAAGTTTCTCATAAACTTATATTTTTCTAAGTGTCAAAATTTATAAAAATTTTGACAGAGTTTCCCCTAAAAATGGAGGTTTCCCATGTTTTCAAAACATGTGTTTATTTTCTTTTAAATCATCAGCAATATCAACAACACAATCTTTATTTATCAAACTTGTCAAAACAAGCATATACCACAACTTATGAACTTGAAAGTTTGTAAAAATATGTAGTAAGTTACTAACATATTTAGTGGGTCTCGTTATCTTTAGAAATAAGTTTAGTTTCTTAAAAACTTTATTTTTAAAGATCTTGAAGTTTCACAACTTCTAGTCATGATTTACCAAACATATTTCTTGTTAAATTTTTCTTGTGACACAAGTGTTTACACACTTGTTTATTCACTAAAATGCTTTTAGTTTATGTAAGGTCCGGGTTTTAACAAAACTAGCATTTTCCGCTTGGTTCTTCCGAAAAACCACTTGTAGATCTTTAGATCTACATGTTTAGAGTCTTATTTTACAAGAAAAATTACTTTTACTCAAGTTTCAAGTTCATGGTGGATGGTTTCATCATCTTTCACATTTCTAACACTAACATACTACTAGTTCATGTTCTTGAACATGATCTAGTATGTCTAGATGATGACCCATCCCACTTTTAGTAACAAACAACATCAAATAATCACAACTAGACAAGATTCACGTGATTTACCCATATATCCTTTCTTTATCCACCATCTATCACTTTATGTTCAAGACTTAGCTTATGTTCATTAGAGTTTTCATCATTTAATCATTCTATCATCTATTAACCACTAAATACAAGATCAAAATGATTTTTTAGAGCACTTACTACTAGCACAAGGCTAGGGGAGTTCAAGAGAAGAAAACGAGTGGATAAAAGCAAACGGTTGAGGTTCTTCAACTTCCGAAAGCTCTACACCTCGTTAGGCACCTTCTTGCACCTTTAAGTGATCTTGGAATGGGGAATCAATGGATGAAAGTGATGGTGGAGGTGGGTGTTGGGTTCGGCCGCAAGCAAGAAGAAAGAAAGGAGAAGAAATGGTGTTGAATGTAATGAACTCATGTGCTTGTGGTTATTCTTATAATCCATCCTTCCATGTTTTCCTTTGGGTAATATGCTTAATAAAGAGAAGACAAGATCCCATTTTTAAATAAAAGATAATCTCATGGTGGGGGCCATGTTTCCTAACCGATCATTGGGGGGGGGGGGGGTGTTAGTTTGATTTCAATTGGTATTTACAAGTTCTTGTTAGTTATAAACCAAGTATTAGTTAGGGTATGGGAGTACTAGTTGTTATATTGTGTGTTATGATGTTTAGGGACCATAACTAGCTTGGTAATGTTAAAATAATGTCTCTACTAATATTTTCATGTTCCGGGTAATGTCCGGTTGTTTGGTTAGATACCGGTTCGTTAAAGTGCTAAATTGCACCTTTTAGGGTCTTTTAAGTACCCTTTTGTAATACTTTCAATCCCCGACACTTAGGGAAGTATTCTGGATGACAAAACGTAGTTTCTGCATAATATTCATATGTTTAAATGCTGATTTATTGCAGAATTATATAAATTATGCACTTAAAGTGCGTTTCGGGTGCTTTTTAGTGCTTATTTTTGCTTCCGTAAGGTATATATGTAAAACCTTGTATATATTCTTGGGTTTTAATGTATTCTTGTTGTTGGACCTACACCTAGGCTCCAATTTTATTGTCTGACTGCTTTCTGCAGTTCTGTTGACACAGTGTGTCTTACCGGTGAGTTTACTAGTATTTCTGACGCAACGCTCTCGTTTATGCATAAAGCAATATTTTGTAGTATACAACGTGCATGAATTCACTTGTTTAGCATGTGTTCAGACATTGCTGACAATTAAGCACATAATTGCAGTCATTAAACAATAATTAAAGTGTACGGAAATTACCGGTTTCGTGCCAGTTGTCACAGTCTCCCCCCGTTAAAAGAATTTCGTCCCGAAATTCAGGCTGAACTAACTCTCGCAAGAGTCTTCTTGAATAGGTGGGGATACTTTTCCTTGAACTGGTCTTCTCGTTCCCACGTGTTCTCTGGTCCGTGCTTAGAGTTCCAACGTACTTTGACAAGTTTTACATTGCTCCTCCTGGTCTTGTTGACTTTCCAGTCGGTAACCTCCACGGGTTGTTCTGTAAATCGGAGGGCGTCATCATTATGCACTTCATCCATCGGGATGATCACGTTTTCTTGTGTTGGACTCTTCTTGAGGTTGGATACATGGAACGTATCATGTACTCCATTAAGCTCTTCCGGTAATTCCAACTTGTATGCCACGGTACCAATTCTTTCCAATATTCTGAATGGTCCGATGTATCGTGGATTCAGCTTTCCATGTTTTCCAAATCTGACTACGCCCTTCCAAGGTGAGACCTTTAACAACACTTTGTCTCCCACCTCGAATTCTACTGGTTTTCTTTCCGATCAGCGTAGCTCTTTTGTCGATCTCGAGCCGCCTTAATGCGCTCTCGGATCTGCGCAATCTTGTCGGTTGTCTCTTGTACAAGTTCAAGACCAACCATACGTTTATCTCCAGCGTCTGCCCAACATAAGGGTGATCGGCACTTGCGGCCATACAGAGCTTCGAACGGTGCGGCCTTTATGCTTGTATGATAACAGTTATTGTAAGAAAACTCAACTAAAGGTAGGTGAGTATCCCAGCTGCCGCCTGGATCCATGACACATGCGCGAAGCATATCTTCTATCGTTTGTATAGTCCGTTCGCTCTGGCCGTCTGTTTGTGGATGGAATGTCGTGCTTAGATCTAACTGAGATCCAAAGGCTTCCTGAAATGATTGCCAGATTCTTGAGACATAGCGTCCATCTCTGTCTGAAATAATTGAGATTGGCACTCCATGACGTGCCACAATTTCTCTTAAGTATATCTCAGCAAGCTTTCCAGTGCTGTCTTTTTCTCGGATCGGTAGGAAATGCGCAGACTTCGTTAACCGATCGACTATCACCCATATCATATCGTGCCCTCTCGGGGTCCTGGGTAATTTCGTTATGAAGTCCATTGAGATTTGCTCCCACTTCCACATGGGTATCTCTGGTTGTTGTAGTAGGCCGGACGGTTTCTGATATTCTGCCTTAACCTTGGCACAGGTTAGGCATTTTCCAACATAAACAGCAACGTCGCTTTTGAGTCTCGGCCACCAATAATATTCTTTCAAGTCTTGATACATTTTGTCCGATCCTGGATGGATCGAGTATCTCGATTTGTGCGCTTCATCAAGGATGACTTCTCGTAAGCCACCATAGAGTGGAACCCAAATACGCTTCTCAAAGTATAAGGCTCCCTCTTCGTTTGGCACCATGTATTCTAGCATACCCCGAAGGTATTCAGCTTTACGGTTTTCCATCTTAAGGGCTTCTTGTTGTGCATCACGAATGCGTGTAGTGAGGTTCGTTCGAATTGTCATCTCCAATGCTCGAACCCTTAGGGTCTCAACCCTTTCTTTTCGACTTAGCGCGTCTGCTACAACGTTTTCCTTTCCAGGATGGTACTTAATCTCACAGTCGTAATCATTTAGCAGCTCGACCCATCGCCGCTGGAGCATATTCAATTCCTTCTGATCAAATATGTGTTGTAAGCTTTTGTGATTTGTGAAAATTGTACATCGAGTACCATATAGATAGTGTCGCCAGATCTTCAAGGAGAATACCACTGCGCCTAGCTCCAGGTCATGAGTGGTATAATTTCCTTCATGAACCTTCAATTGTCTTGAAGCGTAAGCGATGACTTTTTGGCGTTGCATGAGCACGCAAGCCAAGCCTTGTCGTGAAGCGTCGCAGTAAACCACGAAGTCTTCTGTGCCTTCGGGTAATGATAGTATTGGTGCATCGCATAGCTTGTTCTTGAGTAGTTGGAAGGCTTCTTCTTGTTTGTAACCCCATTCGTATTTCTTGTCTTTATGCGTAAGGGTCGTTAGCGGTTGAGCTATCTTTGAGAAATTCTCGATGAATCGCCGATAATAGCCCGCTAAGCCCAAAAATTGTCGAACTTCAGTTGGGGTCTTGGGAGCTTCCCAATTCTTTATCGCTCCAATCTTGGATGGGTCTACATGAATGCCCTTCTCATTCACAATGTGACCAAGAAATTGTACTTCACGAATCCAAAATTCGCATTTCGAGAACTTTGCATAAAGTTTCTCTTTCTACAGTAACTCCAACATGGTCCTGAGGTGTTGCTCATGTTCTTCTTTGGTTCGTGAGTAGATCAGGATATCATCGATAAATACAATCACGAATTTATCGAGATATGGTTTGCATACGCGGTTCATCAGATCCATAAATACCGCTGGCGCATTCGTCAGTCCGAACGGCATCACAAGAAACTCGTAGTGCCCATAACGCGTTCGGAAGGCGGTCTTTGGCACGCTTTCTTCTTGGATTCTTAGCTGATGGTATCCAGATCGAATTTCGATCTTGGAATAGTAGCTTGATCCTTGCAACTGATCAAATAAGTCATCAATCCTCGGTAGTGGATACCGATTCTTGATCGTGAGCTTGTTCAGTTCCCTGTAATCAATACACATCCGTAGTGTTCCATCCTTCTTCTTCTTCATGAACAATGCTGGAGCTCCCCAGGGTGAGAAGCTTGGCCTTATAAATCCTTTATCCAACAAATCCTGAAGTTGTGTAGACAATTCTTGCATTTCGGATGGCGCAAGTCGATAGGGAGCCTTGGCTACAGGAGCGGCTCCTGGAACCAAGTCTATACGGAATTCGACTTGTCGTTGCGGAGGTAGTCCTGGCAGATCTTCGGGAAAAACATCAGGAAATTCCTTCACCACAGGAATGTCTTCGAGTTTCGGCTCCTCAGCCTTCTTATCTACAACGTGTGCTAGGAAGGCAACACATCCTTTCCTTAAGCACTTCTGTGCCTTCATACAACTGATGATTCGCAGAGGCGTGTCTCGCTTTTCTCCCTGCATGATGAGAGTTTCACCATTCGCTAAAGGGATGCGAATGATTTTCTCATGACAAATAACCTCAGCTTTATTCTTGGACAACCAGTCCATTCCGACTACTACATCGAAGCTACCCAATTAAATAGGTAAGAGGTCGATGCTAAATCTTCGTTCGCCAAGTTCTAGTGTGCAGCCTCTAACAACTTCGCCCGATTCCACAAGTTTACCGTTGGATAGTTCTATGGAATAAGGAATTTCTAATCTACTAGATTCTATTCCAAGTATGCGTTTAAATTCCATAGACATGAAGCTATAATCGGCGCCAGTGTCGAATAATATGGATGCAAAGTGATTGTTAATGAGAAACGTACCGGTGACCACATTAGGGTCCTCGCGTGCGTTCTTTGCTCCAATCACAAATGCTCGAACCTGAGCATTGTTTCCCCCTGGGCAGTCCTTCATGAAATTATCATTGCTTCCACATCTGAAGCATCCTTGGTTTCGCCCCTTCCCGTTACCATTCTTGTTTCCAGCACCATTTCCATTCCGGTTCTTTCCTTCAGTTCATCCCAAGTTAGGCCATAAGCGGCATCATCGCCCAAGGTTTGGACTTGCAAGTTCCACCAAGTTAGAGCTTCATCGACAAACAGCCCAGTAGCGAAGGTGACTTGCTGATTCGCGGTACACTTGCTCATGCGGATAGTAGCTTCAGTCTTCTCCGTCCAGCGTACAAATGCTACTGCACCTCCTGTGCCATCAGAGTTCATCGGCCTGCAGTCGAGGAACTGCTTGAAAGTGCAGCCTGGAATTGATTCAACCAATTCACATGTGAGCAATCGAAGAAATAATGAAACAAGGACCGTTCATAAATTTCTCCATGCTTAGTAAATCGTCTTAAGGTTACCTTGAGCTGCGTTTCCTCCAGACGAATCTCCATGCCCGTTACGTCTAGCATTGCTTGGTCCTCCACTGTCTTGAGTACGGTTCGCCTCATACTGGGCGATAGCAGCGGAGATCCTTTCTTCCAGTAGGGCGTTCAGCTCTTTAGCAGTTCTTGGCAGTGGGGGAGGAGGAGGTTGATCATCATTACGAGCATTCACAGCTTTCCTGGGTGCCATGTTCTGACAGAACATAACACAACAGGGTTAAACATTTGTTCGATATCGTCACACTAGACAGTAGTAGCATATATATTCACAGGTATATACCACATAAGTGACATCAAACAATTTTTTTTACTCTAGCTGAGTACTTAGTAGACTTGCACTGAGGGAATCTATACGTGACAAGACTTGTTGTGGTTTCTGTGCACTGACTTCCATAATTATGTATGCATCCATAATTACGTAACTCCTTGCACAGTCCACACAGTTCGTTTCATCCCTGTATCTCTTCCTTCAGATAGGCCATTGCTTTCAGCTAAAGTCACGTATACTTGTGACATTCTACTTCTAGCACGTGTATATGTCAATTATCACACATAATTGCAAGTAATTTCTAGTCAGCGACAAGTGCTACTCAAGTGCACTCTAAGTCTCGTAGTGTCCTTTCTAGACTCATGTGGACAGTTTCAGGTAGTGCATGTCGCGGGACGTTTTATGCAATGAAAACTCTTTGAAAAATTGTTTTCGTGAGAGGATCCTAGAGATTGTAGACTAGACTCGAGAAGGAATCCTGGTTCACTACAATCGCAACTCTGATACCAATCTGTCACACCCCTTTCTACGGCGGAAGCACGAGGTGTGATCAAGAAAGGTTCTCATTGCATACGAAAGGTAAACATACTACATGCTCAAAAATGACTTCAAACATTAGATTACTGAAAGCATATGTCAAGTGTTTACAACACGAGATAGCATATTGTCTTAAAAGTTACAACTTTATTTAATGATAAACATAGCGACATCCACGAGCATGAGTAAGACCACGCGCACATTCATCCTAGTTACCTGAAATACATGTGAGTTTTGGAAAAACGTCAACATAATGTTGGTGTGAATTCATGCAGTTTTTGTATTTCACGTTTGTATACTTTGTACGAAAACATAGTTTGTGTAATGTATAAATCAAGTTTTCATATATAAATCAAGTATTCATGTGTACACCACATACTCATGTATAATTCAAGTTTTTCTTGAGTACCCCACGTACTCAAGTATAATTCCCGTTTTTCTTGAGTACCCCATGTACTCAAGTATAATTCAAGTTTTCTTGAGTACCCCACGTACTTCAAGTATAAATCAAGTTTTAGTATGGTATGAATTTTATGTAAATAAAGTATTCCTGTAAGTATCAGGACTGTTAATGGGTTGCAAAGCCATTAACATGTGACACGACATAGGAAGTCACCAAAGCTTAGGCATTTTCTAGTTGGCATATTCTGAGACACAAAAGCACTACTCGATACTCGCCCTCACCGAGAGTGTGGCTGCCCGGCACCCGTTAGATCTAACCTTTTGTTCTGCGGTCTAGGTATATAGTTGATTAATGGTGCTTATGTACCCTATTCGTGACACGATTTCTCGTATCATTTCTCATAACGCATCATACTTGGTACTCGTCCTCACCAAGTGCGCTTCTTGTATTCTTATATCTCGTCACACTTGGTACTCGTTCTCACCAAGTGTGCTTCTTGTTATCATACCATTTGTAAACATAGTAATAATTGTAACATGTATTTCACCCCCGAAGTTATAAAACTGAAAGCAGTTAAAAGAAAAGGGGGAGCATGAACTCACAACTTTGCGTTCCTTGCGTCGTAAACTTCACCGGATTTGCTTAGTTAACGTCATGACCTATACGCATTTTCTTAACGTTAGTCACTAGACTTGCGTCGCATAAGTACAGTCACTCTCTTTTGTATTTGTATTGTTGTGTTAAAAATATTTTATATTTTTAACTAAGTATCTTACTTATATTTTTTCTCAAAATTAATATAAGTATCTCGTGTTTTGCACTTTGCACCCGAATTATGTATCTTGAATCTTGTATGTTGTATGTGTATTTTTATGTTTATACTTCTCAAGAGTATTTAGTGTATTTTTAAGTCTTAATACACTAGCACGTATAACACATACTATATACACTTAGCACAAAAGTTGGTGATCAAATAATATATATTTTTCTCTCAAAAATATATATACTTAATATCCATTTTTATTCTTGAAGAAATCCTTATTTCTTATCACCAAAAATTAGGGAAACCTTGGTAATATTTTTAAATACATTTTTAGGGAATAAGTTGCTCATAAACTTATATTTTTCTAAGTGTCAAAATTTATAAAAATTTTGACAGAGTTTCCCCTAAAAATGGAGGTTTCCCATGTTTTCAAAACATGTGTTTATTTTCTTTTAAATCATCAGCAATATCAACAACACAATCTTTATTTATCAAACTTGTCAAAACAAGCATATACCACAACTTATGAACTTGAAAGTTTGTAAAAATATGTAGTAAGTTACTAACATATTTAGTGGGTCTCGTTATCTTTAGAAATAAGTTTAGTTTCTTAAAAACTTTATTTTTAAAGATCTTGAAGTTTCACAACTTCTAGTCATGATTTACCAAACATATTTCTTGTTAAATTTTTCTTGTGACACAAGTGTTTACACACTTGTTTATTCACTAAAATGCTTTTAGTTTGTGTAAGGTCCGGGTTTTAACAAAACTAGCATTTTCCGCTTGGTTCTTCCGAAAAACCACTTGTAGATCTTTAGATCTACATGTTTAGAGTCTTATTTTACAAGAAAATTTACTTTTACTCAAGTTTCATGTTCATGGTGGATGGTTTCATCATCTTTCACATTTCTAACACTAACATACTACTAGTTCATGTTCTTGAACATGATCTAGTATGTCTAGATGATGATCCATCCCACTTTTAGTAACAAACAACATCAAATAATCACAACTAGACAAGATTCACATGATTTACCCATATATCCTTTCTTTATCCACCATTTATCACTTTATGTTCAAGACTTAGCTTATGTTCATTAGAGTTTTCATCATTTAATCATTCTATCATCTATTAACCACTAAATACAAGATCAAAATGATTTTTTAGAGCACTTACTACTAGCACAAGGCTAGGGGAGTTCAAGAGAAGAAAACGAGTGGATAAAAGCAAACGGTTGAGGTTCTTCAACTTCCGAAAGCTCTACACCTCGTTAGGCACCTTCTTGCACCTTTAAGTGATCTTGGAATGGGGAATCAATGGATGAAAGTGATGGTGGAGGTGGGTGTTGGGTTCGGCCGCAAGCAAGAAGAAAGAAAGGAGAAGAAATGGTGTTGAATGTAATGAACTCATGTGCTTGTGGTTATTCTTATAATCCATCCTTCCATGTTTTCCTTTGGGTAATATGCTTAATAAAGAGAAGACAAGATCCCATTTTTAAATAAAAGATAATCTCATGGTGGGGGCCATGTTTCCTAACCGATCATTGGGGGGGGGGGTGTTAGTTTGATTTCAATTGGTATTTACAAGTTCTTGTTAGTTATAAACCAAGTATTAGTTAGGGTATGGGAGTACTAGTTGTTATATTGTGTGTTATGATGTTTAGGGACCATAACTAGCTTGGTAATGTTAAAATAATGTCTCTACTAATATTTTCATGTTCCGGGTAATGTCCGGTTGTTTGGTTAGATACCGGTTCGTTAAAGTGCTAAATTGCACCTTTTAGGGTCTTTTAAGTACCCTTTTGTAATACTTTCAATCCCCGACACTTAGGGAAGTATTCTGGATGACAAAACTTAGTTTCTGCATAATATTCATATGTTTAAATGCTGATTTATTGATGAATTATATAAATTTTGCACTTAAAGTGCGTTTCGGGTGCTTTTTAGTGCTTATTTTTGCTTCCGTAAGGTATATATGTAAACCCTTGTATATATTCTCGGGTTTTAATGTATTCTTGTTGTTGGACCTACACCTGGGCTCCAATTTTATGGTCTGACTGCTTTCTGCAGTTCTGTTGACACAGTGTGTCTTACCGGTGAGTTTACTAGTATTTCTGACACAACGCTCTCGTTTATGCATAAAGCAATATTTTGTAGTATACAACATGCATGAATTCACTTGTTTAGCATGTGTTCAGACATTGCTGACAATTAAGCACATAATTGCAGTCATTAAACAATAATTAAAGTGTACGGAAATTACCGATTTCGTGCCAGTTGTCACATTTGTGATCTGTGAAGATTGTACATCGAGTACCATATAAATAGTGTCGCCAGATCTTTAAAGTGAATACCATCGCGCCTTCAACTGTCTTGATGCGTAAGCGATGACTTTTTGGCGTTGCATGAGCACGCAACCCAAACCTTGACGCGGAGCGTCGCACTATACCACGAAGTCTTCAGTGCATTCGGGTAAGGATAGTATCGGTGCATCGCATAGCTTATTTTTGAGCAGTTGGAAGGCTTCTTCCTGCTTATTACCCCAGTCGTACTTCTTTTCTTTCTGCCTAAGGGTAGTCAGCGGTTGAGCTATCTTGGAGAAATTCTCGATAAATCGCCGGTAAAAGCCCGCTAAGCCCAAAAATTGTCGAACTTCAGTTGGGGTTTTGGGGGCTTCCCAATTCTTTATTGCTTCAATCTTGGCTGGGTCTACATGAATGCCCTTCTCGTTCACAACGTGACCAAGGAATTGTACTTCGCGAATCCAGAATTCGCATTTTGAGAACTTTGCATAAAGTTTCTCTTTTTTCAGTAGTTCTAAAATGGTCCTGAGGTGTTGCTCGTGCTCTTCTCTCGTTCGTGAGTAAATCAGGATATCATCGATAAATACAATCACGAAATTATCGAGATATGGTTTGCAAATGCGGTTCATCAGATTTATAAATACTGCTGGCGCGTTCGTCAGTCCGAACGGCATCACAAGGAATTCGTAATGCCCATAACATGTTCGGAATGCAGTCTTTAGTATGCTTTCCTCTTGGATTCTTAACTGATGGTATCCCGATCGAAGGTCGATCGTGGAATAGTAGCTCGATCCTTGCAACTGATCAAATAAGTCATCAATCCTCGGTAGTGGGTACCGATTCTTGACAGTGAGCTTGTTCAACTCTCTATAGTCGATACACATCAGCAGAGTTCCATCCTTCTTCTTCACGAACAATACTGGACCTCCCCAAGGCAAGAAGCTTGGCCTTATGAATCCTTTATCCAACAACTCCTGAAGTTGTGTAGATAATTCTTGCATCTCGGATGGTGCAAGCCGATAGGGTGCCTTAGCTACAGGAGCGGCTCCTGGGACCAAGTCTATATGGAATTTGACTTGCCGTTGCAGAGGTAGTCCTGGCAGATCTTCGGGAAAAACATCAGGGAATTCCTTCACCACAGGAATGTTTTCGAGTTTCGGCTCCTCAGTATTCTTATCTATGACGTGCGCCAGGAAGGCAACACATCCTTTCCTTAAGCACTTCTGCGCCTTCATACAACTGATGATTCGCAGAGGTGCGTCTCGTTTTTCTCCATGCACGATGAGAGTTTCATCATTCGCCAGAGGGATGCAAATGATTTTCTCGTGACAAATAACTTCAGCCTTGTTCTTGGACAACCAGTCCATTCCGACCACTACATCGAAGCTACCCAATTGAATAGGTAGGAGGTCGATGCTAAATCTTCGCTCACCAAGTTCTAATGTGAAACCCCTGACAAATTCGCCCGATTCAACAAGTTTACCATTGGCTAGTTCTATGGAATAAGGAATATCTAATCTACTAGATTCTATTCCAAGCATACTTTTAAATTCCACAGACATGAAGCTATAATCGGCACCAGTGTCAAATAGTATGGATGCAAAGTGATTTTTAATGAGAAACGTACCGGTGACCACATTGGGGTTCTCGCGTGCGTTCTTAGCTCCAATCACGAATGCTCGAGCCTGAGCATTGTTCTTCCTTGGGCAGTCTTTCTTGAAATGGTCCTTGCTTCCACAACCAAAGCATCCTTGGTTCTGCCCAGCTCCATTACCATATCGGTTACTATTACCATTGCCATTGTCATTTCCCCCACTGTTTCCATTACCAGCACCGTTACGGTTTCCATTCCCGTTCCTATTATCACTTCCATTCCTATTAGTGCCTCCGTTTCCTCTTCCCCAACAATCTTCTGTTTGATGACCCAACCTACCACATTTGTCGCATCTTGGAATGCGACAAGATCCATCATGATGATACCTACATTTTTGGCATTTAGGCAGGGTGCCTTGGTACCTTCTAGCTATAGTATCATTTGCTGCTGCAAAGGTTTTCGCTTCCTTAGGTGCGTTAGTATCACGCTTCTTATTGTTTGAACCCTTATTGTTGCTACGGGTTGCCTGATTCAGACTTGGATGTTTCCTTTTCTTGTCACCGGACGACTCAGCATGCGTCTCGGTCTTCTCAGTAGGGTTCAGTGATAACTTCTTCATACGAACAGCATCTTCAGTAAGGCTGACAGCCAGAGTTACAGCCTGAGTGATCGTTTCAAGTTTAGCCAAAGTTACCATCTTGCGAAACTCTGGAGCCAATCCCCAGATGTAGCGCTCAACGCGCTTAAATTCGGGAGTCACCATATAGGGGATCACTCTTGACAAATCGTGGAACCTTCGGGTATAACCAGTAATGTCTACACCTTCCATGGTCAAGTGCCAGAACTCAGTCTCCAACCTTTGGAGTTCAGCACGAGAGAAATACTTCTCTCTCATTCATTCCTGTAGCTCATCCCACGTCATGCCGTACACAGCATCATCACCCAGAGTCTGGACTTGCAAATTCCACCAAGTCAAAGCTTCATCAATAAATAACCCCGTAACAAAAGTGACTTGCTAATCCGTGGTACACTTGCTCATACGGATGGTGGAATCAGTCTTCTCCGTCCAGCGTACAAATGCCACTGCACCTCCAGTGCCATCGTAGTTCAGTGGTTTGCATTCGAGAAACTGCTTGAAGGTGCAGCCTTGAGTTGTGTTTCCTCCAGATGAATCTCCCTGCCCATTACGTCTAGCATTGCTTGGTCCTCCACTTTGTTCGGTGTGGTTCGCCTCGTATTGGGCGATAGCTGCGGAGATCCTTTCTTCCGGTAGGGCGTTCAGTTCTTCAGTAGTCCTCGGCAGGAGAGGAGGAGGGGGTTGATCGGAATCTTGATTGTTCACAGCTCTACTAGGTGCCATGTTCTATCAGAACACAACACAACAGGGTTAGACATTTGTTTGATATCGTCACACGAGACAGTTGTAGTATACACAGGCATATACCCACATAAGTGACATCAAACAATCCGCCAAACGTATAAATCAATTCATACAGCAACAAGCATGCATAAATAGATAAATACCGATGTGTCATAAGATATTCACCGAGTCTTTATACATACCAGGACAACTTGTTACATCATTCTTTACGAAGTAAACAAAATGCATAAGGGTTACATCACCCCATAGTACAAGTTTAATATATGTAAAGGACAAAATATCTTTCTTCACATCGGCGGTTCTTGTCTTTATACCCTAAATTATTACTCCAACAGAGTATTTAATAGGTTGGGGGAGGGTGGGGTGTTCACGTTTGCCCTTTTTCTTACACTGAAGGAATCTCGTTTGATACGTGACAAGACTTGATGTGGTTTCTGTGCAATGAATTCCATAATTATGTATGCATCCATAATTACGTAATTCCTTGCACAGTCCGCACAGTTCGTTTCATCATCGGATCACTTCCTTCAGATAGGCCACTGCTTTGAGGCGAGGACATGAGTACCTGAGATATTCTATTTCTAGTATATGTATATATCAATTATTACACGTAGTGGCAAGTAATTCTTAGTCAAAGATAAGTGCTACTCCAGTGCACCCTAAGTCTCGTAGTGTCCTTACTTGGCTCTTTGAAAAACTGTTTCAGGCAGTGGATGTCGCGAAAAGTTTTATGCAATGAAAACTTTTTGAAAAAATTATTTTCGTGAAAGGATCCTAAAGATTGTAGTCTAGACTCGAGAAGGAATCCTGGTTCACTACAATCGCAGCTCTAATACCAATCTGTCACACCCCTTTCTAAGGCGGAAGCACGAGGTGTGATCTTGAAAGGTTCTCATTGCATACGAATGGTTAAGTGTTTACATCACAAGACAGCATATTGTCTGAAAAGTTTACAACTTTATTTAAAAGGCGAACATAAAGGTTTGGTCCTTATCACCACACGGAGTGGGACATAACAACCAAACCCAGCAAAACGGGCACCGGAGCCTTGATACAACATAGCTACTAACATAAACAACATCCAAGAGCAAGAGTAAGACCGCGCGCACATCCACTTTAGTTACCTGAAATACATGCGAGTTTTGGAAAATCGTCAACATAATGTTGGTGTGAGTTCATGAAGTTGTTGTAATAAATGTTGTATACTTGTATGAAAACATTGTAAGTATTTTTTTTAGTCGCATCCGAAACTGTGTCCTGTAATTGTAAGGAATACGAGATCACTAGTGGTTTGCAAGGCCACTAACATGTGTAACGACATAGGAAGCATCCAAACCATAGGCATTTTTAGTTGTCGATTCATGACTAGAGACACAAAAGCACTCCAGGTAGCACGTGGCCCAGAGTGTGGCTGCCTAAAACCCATTAGATCTAACCTTTTGTTCTGCAGTCTAGGTATATTGTTGATTAATGGTGCTTATGGCACCCTATTCTTCACATGATCTATAGTATCATTCCTTAGTTTTGTATTCATCATACCATTTGTAAACATTGTAAAACTTGTAACATGTATTTCACCCCCGAAGTTATAAAAACTGAAAACAGTTAAAAGAAAAGGGGGACATGAACTCACAACTTTGCGTATC
>JARYGA010004734.1:0-14825 GCA_030545235.1 Helianthus tuberosus | reverse complement strand
GAAGTGGACACATGCTGAATTTTATCCACTGTTTGGGGACTTTTGTCAGCAGTGTTTGAGGATGTGGAAGCTGTGGTTGATGGGCTACTTTGGTCAACAATTGTTGAGGTAGCAGTGGTTGAGCTTTGACAGCTGTTTTGAACATCTGATGCTCTTCCCATTTTGGCAGACCTTTGAGGGATGATGATTTCATACCCATAGTCTGGTGTTGAATCCTCTGATGGACCTGCACTGTTAGTCTTGACAGCAGTATTTTCAAAGGTGAATTTATCAAGATCAAACAGATCTGCAGGATTTGCTGGAATTTTCATTGATGAAAGTTCATTGAACTTTACATTCAAAGTCTCCTCCACTGCCTTGGTCCGTGTATTAAACACTTTGTAGGCCTTGGCAGTGGTTGAGTACCCCAGATGATAACCACAATCAATTTTGGCTGCAAATTTTGAAATGGAATCTTTTAAGTTCAAAATAAAGCATGGGCAGCCAAACACCTTGAAGTATGAGATCAGTGGTTTAATTTTATACAGAATTTCATAAGCAGTCTTTTTGTGCCTGGGGTTTATTAAAACTCTGTTCTGGACATAGCAAGCAGTGTTTACTGCCTCTGCCCAGAAAGTTAATGGCAAACCTGAATCAGCAAGCATGGTTCTGGCAGCCTCAATCAAAGTTCTGTTCTTTCTTTCAACTACCCCATTTTGCTCTGGTGTTCTAGGGATGCTATACTGCCTTACAATCCCTTTCTTCACACAGAAGGCATCCAACTCCTTATTTTTAAATTCTGTGCCATTGTCACTCCTGAAGCTTTTCACTGGAAGGTCAAATTACTTGTCAACCTGTATAACAAAGTCTTGCAAAATGCCTGCAGTCTCATCTTTTGAGTGTAAAAAGAAAGTCCATGTAAACCTAGAAAAGTCATCAACAATAACCAAACAACATCTCTTCTTTTTGAGACTCATGACTTGAAATAGGCCAAACAAATCCATGTGCAGCATTTGCAAGCACTAGGTTGTTTTGGACTCTTCAATGGACTTATAAGAACTTTTATGCTGTTTTCCTTTTAAACAGGAAATGCAATGTTCAGGACATGAAAACAATTTTTGTTATAGGCCTCTTACCAAACCATTTTTTGAAATTTCAGTGATTGTCTTAAGATTTGTGTGTCCCAGCCTTCTGTGCCAAAGTTCTGTCTCTTTGTTAGAGGCAGCTGAGAACAGACATGCATCAGCTCTGGGACACTCTTTAGACATATCAACAACATAAACATTGCCACTTCTTTGAGCAACAAGTTTTGTTTGACCAGTTTTTATTATTGCTTCAATCTTTTTGACCATTTCTGGTCCAACAATCCTACAACACTCCTTTGTGAAGAATGACCCATACCCCTTATCACTCATTTGTGAAACACTCAGGAGGTTGAATTTCAGACTGGCTATCAGATTGACATTTTCAAATTTTACATTTCCAGATTGTACTGTACCAGACCCCAGAACTTTCTCTTTACTGTTATTCCCAAAGGATATATCACCCCTTCCATGAATTTTGAAATCTTTGAGTAGGGCTTTACATCCAGTCATGTGCCTGGAGCCTCCACTATCAACATACCAAAGGCTATCTAAACAGGCAGAAGCTCCCTGCACATGAAGTAAAAAGATTAGTTCATTAGGGTTTCCAAAGCCAATAAGGCTTTGGATGGGGTCTCAACAGTGTCTGGGATGGATGCACATTGATGGACAGTGGTTAGGTCAGGGGTTTGGACAGTTTTAGTACTGTTTCTTGCTAACCACTGTTGGGGGTCTTGACCAATCACCTGTTGGTACCCAAAAGGATGCCTGTTCACTTTAGGTTTAGAGGGCCTTTTGTAGGCCTCATAAACGTGTGGAATCCTTTGGTAAGACTGTTTTTTCCTTGCCTTTTCTAAACTGATTGGCAGGGGGTTGCATCAGTAACGAGATGTTTGGTTCAGCTGTTTTGTGACAGATGTTTGGTTAGCTGTCTGTTGACAGTTTGAACTGGCACAAACAGTGGTTGGTCTTGGTGAATTTGACAGATGATGTTGATGGACTCAAGGATGTTTTAGGCAAGTGTACTCATTCTTTTTCACATCAAAGTTTTTGAGATACACACATGCTTGAGTTTTGTGGTTTGTTTTTCCACAAACAATGCAGCTTTCAGCTGAAACAATGACACTTGTTTTGCTTAAATCATAAGCTTTTAAATGGAAACAATCTTTTGTTAGATGATTCCTTTTCTCACAGAATTCACAAAACAAGTTATTGATCCTTTCTTTCTTCTTTCTCTTTTCGGACTCCTTTGCAGCAGAGGTTTTAACCTCTGTTGGGATGTCCTTGAGAGGAATGACTTTAGCTTTTGGAGCTTGAACACCATCAGTTGATGTAAAGTCCATGGGCTTGAAGTTTTCAAGAATATCACACTCATCAGACCATTTTGGTTTAAACTGATAATTTTCAAGCTCCTCAAAAGTAGAGGATCCCATTGGTCTGTCAAGTGTGATTTTGTTACCAAGTTTATCAGTGATTTTCACTTCTTGGCCATTCTTGTTTGTGGGGATGAACTCAGTGGTTACATCAGTGGTTTGAACAGATTTTTCAAAAGCAGTGTTTTCATCATCATGTTTTCTATAACCAACACCAAATTTTACATTGCTTTTAATCTGTTTTTCAAGCATAACCTCATACCCTTTGCATGATTCCACCCATTTTTCACAGGTGATCTGGGTGGACTCCAACTCCTTTTTGCAAACTTGGTATTTTTCTACCATAGTTTGGAGTTGAGTTTTGGTTATGCTTTGCACTTCTTTAAGACTGCTAATCTCTTTCTCTTTTTCAGTCAATTTGTTTTTAAGTTCTTTTAAAGAACTTTCAAATTTGACTTCATTAGTTAAGATTTTATTCCGAAGGTTTTCATTTACCTCTTTGATGTTAGCAAAAGCAATAATGGAATTGTCAGAACACAGTTTTTCAAGAACTTGAGGTGATACCTTGGCAGCAGCCATCATTGCACAATCACATTGATGATTTTCTTCATCATCAGCTCTTTCTTCTTTCTCACCTGCTTTCTTATTTTTCTCTTCTTCTTTGTCCTCTATGGACCACGGGTCTGTTAGTGGTTCAATCAGGGTTTCTGAATTTTCTCCCAGCAGCAATTCACCAGCAACTGCATTAACAACTGCTTCAGTCACCTCATCCACTGTTTTATCACTTAGTTGTTCACCTTCAGTTTCAATCCCCTCTGGTATTGACTCTAATGCCATTAAACAAAATTCATCATTAGAAGATTCATTAGAAGCATAGAGTGCAAAATTTTCATCACTAAGCTCATCAGGCATGCTGCTCCAGTCAACAAAGCCTTGAGTGAAAAAACTTTGCTGATCTGGTTGTACCACTGCTGGAGCAGCTGTTTGAGGTGCAACAGATTGCACTTGTGACTGGGGGACAGGGGTTTGCACGTACTGAATTTGTGGAACAGTAGTTTGGACATAATGCACAGGCACAAGGGCAGCAGCATAATGTGCAGTGTTAACATGAGCTGCAGGGGTATATTGGGTATAGTGCACTGTGCTTTGATTTTGAGGTCTAGGGTTTGAGCTAGGATGAGTGATTATAGGACCAGTAGTTTGACTCCTACATTCCCTAGCGAAATGACCTAGCCTATTGCACTTGTAACACTTGATTTTCGATTTATCCAACCCAACCCTTAGATTCCCATGTAAACCTGGGAACTTTCGCCCTGTTCTTTTGTAGAATTTGCTAGTTCTAACACTGAGCAAAGCCAATTGGTGCAGGATGTCCATTTCTTCTAAGTCAGTGGGATCAAAATGTTGTAAATCATTGAGTTCAAAACACAAATTATCTGACATCTGGTTTTCAGTGTTTGCAGTAAAAGCATAATTTGCAGAGTGAGGATCAGGGTTGGTAAAGTTACCACCAGCTGTTATATCAATGAAATGATCATAACCCTGTTCCTTACTACTGCTACAAGATTCTTCCTGACCAAGAAGAGCTGTGCTACCGAATGAGTAATCATCAGTGGCTTTTCCAGACTCTTGCAACTTCTTTTTCTGGTTCAACTCCCTTTCATAAGTCAGGAGTCTACCATGAAGTTAGGCCAGGGTTAGATCTTTGAACTCAACAGAGTTTCTAGTCACAAATGCAATTGTGTCCCATTTATCAGGTAGCGATCTAAGGAACCTGCTATTTTGGGTTGATTTTGGAAATTCAACCTTAACAAGCCTTAGCTCACTGATGAGACAACTGAAACGTTCAAATTGTTGGGTCAATGTTTCACCCTTAATGTGACAGAAGGTTTCATACTGCTGATTCAGAATTTCCCTATTGTTTTCAATAACTTCTTCGGTTCCACCAAACTGTTCCTTCAATGCATCCCATAGCTCTTTGGCACTGTTACAATGTAACAGTCCAGCATAGATCTCATTTGGTAATGCAGATGCTATGATGCTAAATGCTTTGGCATCAAGTTCGAACTTCTGAAAATCAGTTTCAGTATAGTTTTCATAAGGTTTTGGTACGAACTTCTTTGGATCCTCAGCACTTGGCACCATAGGAACATGGGGACCAAAAACAACAGACCTCCAACATCCAGTGTTCTGTTGAACAAGGATGTGACCCATCCTTCGCTCCCAGATGTTGTATTCATTTCTTTTAAGCATAGGTGGTTTAAAAAGCGAGCCAACATTATTCTTATCATCTTGTGATTGTGACGTCATCCTGGTTGTTTTACAGACACTGATTAATCAACTTTAATGGTGATTAAACCTTGCTCTGTTTTTCAACAAAAACGAATAAACTATCGATATCAACGATTTTGAGCTGAACTATTTATGTCAAAATGATTGTTAAATCAAATTTGATTGTCCTAGCTCTGATACCAATTGTTGGATCTGAGTTTGGTTTTGATTGTATTTTTCGTTTGAAATTAAGATGGAAATGAATGAGTTGTGCAGCGGAATTAAGATGGAAACAAACTTTGCATACAATCAAACGAGAGTAATGCTTTGATCAAACATTTTTCACAATGAACCGAAAGATTGAATTTATTTCAATTACGATTACAATTGCAATGATTGAATACAAACTCCCCCTCAGCCAGAGCTCAGTGTTTGTTCATGCAGAGAAGACGATTGTTGCAAAGAGCTAATAGAACAGTACATAGCACTGTTCTATTTATAGGCACTAGCAAACCACTGAGCATCCAAGCTGACGTCACCATGAAAGTGACATCTAACCTCCTAACAAACTCTAACCTCTGATCTATACAAACACTGCTATACTAACTACTGCTATTACATTTCATTACATAAAAGACACTTAAATAACTGCTGCATCCTTCCACTGCTGTGAACCCGGCAGTGCTTGTCCGGATCAGCACTACTTGACTCAAGGCAGTAGATTGAGCAGCAGAGCTTTAGTCTTCCATCAGCCTTTACTAGAGCAGCAGATTGACGATCAGTGGCTTGTACGATCAGTAGATAGGCGGTCAGCAGATGTTGAAACCACTTTCAAGGGGAGAGACTTGTATGTAACATCTGCTTATTCTGAATCCACTGCTCTGACCCAGTTTTGGCTTTAATTATCTGTTCATCTGGTAGGGTTCAATCTCAACACTTACGGTAGCCACCGTAAGCTACGGTAGATGCTGGGTCTTTCCTTCTGCCGTAAGGCAGTAGGAAGACACCGTAAGTCTTTTGGGGCCACCGTAAGCTACGGTAGCCACCATAGCTTACGGTGGAGGTCAGATGCAGAATATAGAGTTTATGTAATTCATTGTTTTTCTTCGAATTCGGACCCCGTGAACCCATTCCAAGCTTCGATAAGTTTTTATAATGTTCCTCAACCCTACCAAATGGCTTGGTAAGTTACGGGTGAGTATGGAACTCATTCTTAAGATCCGAAACATACCCAAAAGATATTTTAAAAGTGTTTATGATGTGTGAGTAAGAACGGGGTATGCGAGCGAGTATGCGGGGTAATGAATTAAGTACGTGGGTACGTATGTATGTATAGATTTCACTTCATTCTAATGGCTTAAGCTTATTAGTAATTATGAATAGGAGGGAGTATGTATATGAGTTTGTTCGTACATGTATTATTACATGGAGGTTTGTAATTAGGATATGTCAGTAATTCATAGGGAATTATGTATGTGGTATGTAAGAGCTCGTATGTATGTATGAATGTATTTATGTATTTATATATAAGTATGTATGTACGTATGATGCGTGTATGTATTATGTGACCAAAAGTACACATACGGATGTGCGTAGGCACGAAGTAGTATTGATTGTATACGAGGGTATGGGGCTTGTATATACGTATACATAGCTTTAATATGTTTGAGTACTAAGTTACTAATCATGTGCCTTGAGAATGAAATGAGATTTGCAGGTATGCTATGGAAGTCCATTGTGAAGTTTTGAGGAATTGGATTGCAAGATTGTACTCGGAATGATGATCGAAAAGTCTTGCACGAATAGAAAGATTGTGGCGTGGTTAATTAATTATGTATGATAGATTATGAATGTAGATTATCAAACTTTAATGATGTGCATGTTTGTGGTGAATGTAGGTTACACGGACTATCATCGGTATAAAGTATTTGAGGATTGAAGATCGAGTCAAGGGCAAGAATTGTACGGGAAGAGTAGTCACATATCTGGGAATCGTATATGTAATTGATGTGATAATCAAGAATAAACGTTGTAAACCTTTTAATGAAGTGTGGGTTATTCTAGAAACGAACTTACAAATAAGTTATATAAGTAATATAGGAAGAAATTTTAAGGCTCATATTTCCGCTGCGTCGATTTTAAGATAAAACGTGTTTGGGCGTTACATGTATGGTCTTGATCATTCCTTGATTAACACACAAGACACTTGGCAAGATCATATTCTTCCTTGATTCCTATAAATAGCAAGCTTCATCAAACTCACAACTTGCTCATTTCTTTCATCTCTGCTCTAATTGAGGCTACCACACTTGTTAGAGGCCTCATACTTGAGCTTTCTACGTCATTTTTCCAGCCTAGAACACTTGTAAGTGTTCTTTCATGTCTTGTTTATTTATTTCAAGCTAGAAAGTCAAACAGTGTTTGACTTTCAGCTTTGACCATGATTTAGTCAAGACAAAGTTCATTTGAACTTTGCAACGTGAGCGTAATCACGATGGTTATAGTCCCTTACGACTATACCTACTGATTACCACGTTGACTAGTCGAAGTGACGAGTCAAAGTTTCGGTCAAAATGCACGATTATGTGCATTTTGCAACGAAACTATTTTCGGGTATCAAAACACTTTGTTTTGATATCAAATCAGTTTTCTAACTTAGTTAAACATGTTTTAACATGTTTAACTCGTCACTTTTAGTTTAGTGCTTATGTAGGGTCGTACGTCAAGCGGTCTCGACAACCGCTTAGAGTTTCGAACCTGAACCGTTTGGTCGATCATTAGGATCCGACCAAACATATTTTGTGGCCATAGTGGTATAGGGAATAACTTTTCGAGGTTATACCTTATGGTCACTTCGTTTAGTTAGTTGTATGATAGGTAGTTTATATGCCTTAGGAAAATGACCAAAATGCCCTTTTCACGCATAATTTGAATTTAAGCATATGTAACTTAAATTTTGACACCTAAACTGATTATGCAACATTATTAAACATGTTTAGGCATATAAGACTTATCATAGGACTAGTTAGACCCTCCGAATGCGCTTTTGCGCAAATGACGCATTAAAGTAGCGTAGACTACCTTAACGGGTCATAACGGGTCAAAAGCACTTAGGATAGGTTTCAAATCAGAATGTAGGCTTTGTTAAACCATATCATATGAGTTCCAATACTCATTTGGTTTACAAAACCTCATTCTACCCGATCTCCCGATTTAGGTCTCGATTATTAACATAGTGATCCGATACTAGGTGCCACTTGATTCCTTGATTTCCCGAGCTTTGTTAGTTCACCTAATCGAGGATACCTTGCAATCTTAAGTGAGTACATAGCTCCCCTCTTTTATGCTTTCAATTTTTTTTGGGGTGACTCATATGTGCTAAATGCTTTTCAAGATTTCATAAACAAATGCTATGGTTTATATAAAACACAATGATTTCAATAATGTGAATGAACTTGTTGGGGCGTTAGTCGAAAGACAGACGAATGACATTCGTTAACTATGATCAAGCCGACCAGTAGTATGTTATGGTACCATAGGATCTGACAAATTCCATTATCGGACTATCCCTTTGGTGGGTAATTTGGGTAACGACAGAATCTGTTATTTTAACAAACCCTTTGGTGGTTTGTTAGTCGATGTTAAAGAGGTCTTTCAAGGCCTATTAAAGATACCCCATGGGTGGTATAGTCGAGTCACACAGGTCTGAATGTATTCTTTAAAGAATGACCAAAAGTTGTATTTCACAATTAAAACACGGATGATGGAACAATGGTTTATAACACGGATGATTTGAACGATTTGGACGATTGGTTTATGGTAAGTGATTAGGTAACGGGATGGGTGTAATGTGATGAAAGCATGGTGGATACGCCGCTGGTACTTCCTATATATAAGTGCTTTTATCACATTACATGTCGTAGCGTTATCTAGATCACTTGGACGAATGTTTTCAAACGATGTCATGCAACGATGTTTACTTAAAGATATAAACCATACAATGTTTACTTTCAAAGACGATTTACTTGGTTTTACCAAGACAAATGTTTTCAGTCAAGATTCATGACTACAAATGTTTTGTTTTACTTATATCAACTTGTAAAGTTGATAAAATATATTGCAATATCATACACTTTTGATTTCAAGGTACATACTCGACAACTCTCGTAGTTGGTCGAGGTATTGCAACATGAATTCAAAGCCATGAATTTGACATACAAAACCTATGTACGCGCCGACATTTTTATGCTGACTGTTTTCACATATGTTTCAGGTTCTATTATGTGGCGATTGTTGATTGTTTGCTTCACATAGGATGACCGCGGGCTTTAGTGACTTAAAACTTGAAAGACATTTGTTGTATTTATTTGGTTTATATCAAACAACGAGTCAATTAACGAAATAAAACAAAACTTCAATTACCATGTGTTGTGAAACAATGATTTTGTGACATGACTCCCCGACGTTTCCGCCGCGGTTTGTTGTATTACGCGGTCGGGGTGTGACATAGTGTCACGAGAAAGTATAAACAAAATTGAAGTGAAAACCTCATATGTCTCTTAAAGATATTCTAAATACTTGTGAAAGACTAAGGGTATGTTTTTCATCGATATAGATTGGAAAGAGGAACTTTGTATAAACAATTATACAATCACTAGTTTCCAAACCAACATAGATGATTCTATATGATAGCCAGGACATGCTATTTGTTTAAACGGTTGTATTTTCAGCTCAAAGGGTTCTAGGTTGGAAATTGTTATATATTCCACTTAGAGAAATGGTATATATATAGGTGAGAAAGTGTTAGTAAGAGCATTCTCATTCAATCCTCCATATTTATGTGAGTAGGTTCTCTATATTGTATGAAGTTGTTGTGAGTGGATAAGAGATAAAATGTTACTCTTGATCAGTAAATTTGGTAAGAAATTGTTCAACCTCTATATTTTTTTAATATTTTTTAAAAGTGATTGTAAGCGGAGGAGAGAGAAAATGTAGTAATAAAAGTATAAAAAATATTATTTAATTGATAGGAGAGAGGAAAAATAGTGATTTTTAGTGTAGTTATAGAAATAGAGTTGGAGAATCAATTGTGAATGCTCTAAGAAAGGTAATAGTTTAAGAGTTTTGTCATGGATATTGTATTTATCAATAGTATATCGTAGAGGTGAGCAGTAACCGAATCCTTCATTGAAATCGAACCAAAAAACAGACGAAACCAAACTGAAATTAACACAAAACCGAATTAACCAAAAACCACTTAACAGAAAGCCAGATTAACCGAAAATCAGTTATAATTTTTTTGCAGCCTAGGTTAACCGAACCGAACCATTCGTGTATCATGTATTTCTAGTTTTTATGCCTCCATTCACGTTTTTATATATGTCTAGCATTTATACCTCCATTTCATGATTTATACATCCATTTCATGTATTTATACCTCTATTACATGTATTTCTAAGGAAAAAAATTAGCCCAAGTATGGTTTTGGTTATTAACCGAAATTAACCAAACCGAACCAAAAACCATCAAACTAACAAAACTGATTAACCAAAAACTGATTGGTTAATAATGTAGATTAAGTGATGACTTCAGTTTCGGATAATGCTAATAACCAAACTAATCTAGATTGTGCACACCCCTAGTATTATCTCAAGTTCAATTGATATTTTCTATGATAATACACATTTCAAATGACACAAGCAATAACTAGAGTACTCTTAGTCTCTAATTATACTGAAAAAGGTAAAATTATGTGAATGAAAGAAGGGAAGTAAAATCAAGCGAGAGGGTTGTAAACCTAATATACCATAGCTCAAGTGTAGATATTGAAGGTTGTAATTAACATTATAACATTATCGATTATAGATTTTATCGAAAGAAGTAAAAGAAGTGTCAAATGATATACCGAATAAGTGAAGATGGACTCGATTAGTGTAACACCCCAAAAACGGGTTTGGTAAATTAAAACCCGGTTGATATAAAGAAATGAGTTTTAATCTCTTATTTAACGAAAATGAAACTAGAGGGACCAAAACCGCTAAGTGGGAAACATGATTTTATAAAACAAAAAATTAAAACACCACACACACATAGTTTGTGTGTGTTTGTGTGTGTCGATGATCAGGAAGGAGAAAGAGGGTTCAAACCCTAGTTTCTTCAAAATCTTCAAATTGAAAGGCAAGATGAAGCTTAAACTCATAACCGAGCATAGATTAATGATCACCTTCACAAGGGGATCGCAAGGTATGTCTTAAAAGTTAGATTGGTGATTATGCACGAAGTGGGTTATGTTGTAAATCATGAATTTATATGAAATTGAGCATGAGTATGTGTTAGATTCATCATTTGGAACATGGATTATGCATGGGTTGGGTTAATTTGATGTTTTTAAGTGAAACCCGTTGATTATGGTGATGATGACGACTTGAAAGATCACCCAAGTCCAACTTCTTGCTTAAGATTGATGTATTATGATGTGTATGATGGATTCTTGCTAGAGGAATTGAAAGAAATGTGATGCTAATATGTTTGATGTTCATGCATGGATGATTTATGTTGATTAGTAGAAGGATTTGGATTAATTATGTATGAGATTAGGAGATTGTGCATGAACGAGTTGTACTTTATGTTTAGAAGGTAGTACATACACCAAGGGTATGATGATATTATGAAGAACTTAAGTAGATCACTAGTAAGTGATTAATAATATAGTTATGAAGTGGGTTTTAGATAATGTGATGTAAATTGATGATTTAATTATGTTAATGATGTTTGGAATCAAACATGTGTGTGAATGTTTAAAGAAATCGGATAAGAAATGATAGATTAGCATGTTATAAGGTTGAATGATAAATTCCATATAAGATCCGTGTAATGAAAAGGTTGTGATGAATGATGAATAAGCTAACTATCTTGAGAATGATATATGATAGTTGATGCTTGATAAGCAACATGGAAGCTTGGGAAAGAAGCGGGTCAAATGGAACTTATGTGCACGGGAAGCGTACTCGGATGCAAGGTAAGTTAAGCTTACACCCTCCTTGTAGAATACCTCTTCATTGTATAGATTATGAATATGATAAGTTTATAAATGAGGTATGAAGTTCCGACAAGTTTTGATACGGGTCGGAACAAGTGTTCATGACAAAGAAACTAGGTTTGATGGTTAAAAAGGGATAAAAGGGTATTATGGTAATTTTGGTTGCGAATTAACGAAGGAATAAGTTACATGGATGGGATGATGGATAATTAAAATCCCACAAGGATAAAATGGATATTTAGATTTAACGGGTCAAATGGTGAAGATATCACCATTTGACAATATCAATTAATGAATTATTTTGTCAAGCGTTGTGAATTCACAAAATGAATAGCGAAAGGAAATTCGTTGCTATTAATGAGCAATTTAGCGGATGAAGTATTAAAACGGGACATAGCGTTGATCCGAGCCAGGTATGTGTAATTAGAGTTATAGTTAAGTAGTGAGATTGGCTAAATATGAAATGAAGTCCTTTGTTGTAAAGGATGGAGCGAAGTTGACAAAAATGCCCTTGATAGGTATATCGGGCGAATGACTTTAAAAGGTTGTTTAGAAACAAGCCATTAGATTAAATGATTACGTTGGACATGTATGAAAGCGAAAAGTATGATCTTTGCAAGCCAAAGTCCTTAAAAATGCGTAAATACCCTTAACGGGTCAAAATAACATTTAAGTGGAAATGGGTTGGGATGTTGTAAGAAACCCGTGTTTGGAACCTTATATGATAGACGACGTCGAAATTATAAGGTTCATGGGGAATTTAGGCCAAACAATCAAGTTATGTTGATGAATGCATGAACGGGTCGAATAAGTGAAAGCGGGTATATAAAGCCGAGAGCTTTAAGTGAATATTTTCCTTAACCGGATGTTGGATTTCAAGTTCATATGATAGAATGTGAATTTACAAGCATGTAGGAAGAAACGGGAGGTTAAACGGGTAAACGGTTCAAAAGTTATGCGCGTTTTAGTGCGTACGGACGACGAAACGGAACTGCAGAAAACTGCAAATTCTAGAGGGTGTCGTCGACGGGTATGGGGGCGTCGCCGACGGGCTCCAGAAAGTGAGTTTTTGGCTGACGGGTTATTTGACTGTCTACGGGGATTTTTGGCTACGGGTAATTGCAAGGGCCGTCGCCGACGACCCTAGGCCGACGACCCTAGGGCCGTCGCCGATGCCCTCCCCAAGTTCAAAAACCTAAAAATTTGTTATTTAAGTTGATTTAAGTATCGTAGGCTTCGGTTTGTTATCCGTGGACTACGACGGACTTTCCAAACATGATTTTGTTGCTTCCTTAGATGTCTATGGGCTATAAATCTAAGTCTAAGTCCCATGTAATTAATGTATGATTATGTAAGAAGTATGTGAGAGCTTGTATGTGTATATATGGGTATGCACATCTGTAGATGTGTATATATATATGTATGTGTGAAGGTACGTCTGAGTGTATGTATGCATGTGAAGATATGGGAAGGTATGTATGCATGTGGATGTCTACGTATGTAAGCATAAAGGTATGTATGAGTATACAAGGGTTCGGTAAGATCTTGAATGTGTAAATGTGAGTATGCAAGTAAGTAGAGACGTAGTAATGTATGTACGCATGTAGATATGCATTTATGTATATGTGAAGATACGTATGTGTATATGTACGTATGTAGAGACGTAGTAATGTATGTGCGTATGTAGATGTGTGTTTGGTATATATGAAGGTACGTATGAGTTTATGCATGTTTGTAGAGATATAGGAAGGCATGTACGTATGTAGATGTGTATGTATGCATGTAAGAATGTATGTACGCGTGATTTAGGTACGTTGAGTAATACGTTATTAATAGTGTGCCTTGAGAATGAAAGGTAATGCAGGTACATTATTGAAGACTCACCAGGACATGGATATGCAGATGAAATGCTTAAAGTTAGAAAGATAAGGAAATGGGAAGTGTACGAGATTGAATCTTGTTTATGTATTGTATACTAATGTTATGAATGCATGTGGTGAGTGCAGGTTGTACGAATCGCAGGCGGATATCACGAGGAATAGAGATAGAAGATCGGGTCACAAAGTAGATTGTACGGGGATAATTGAGTATGTACTTTAGTAAACATGACTTATACCTTATTTATGTAAAAGATTCATATTAAAACAAACTTTCAAGTAAGTCAAGACGTTTGTAATGAAAGAAATTTTCTGGCACGTATTTCCGCTGCGTCTTTTCAGTTAAAGCGTGTTAGGGTCTTACAATTAGTGATGTTATATTTGCACTAGCAAAGAAGGAAGAACTCATACCTTGTGGTATATATGAAGTCGGGTTCCTCGGGTATAACTAGATTGCTTCACTTAAATTAGAAACCGGATAACTAATTCGCTTGGGTTGAAAACCAAACCAAAATATGAATAGTTTCGATTTAGATTTTAACGATTTTTGTTCAGTCTGATTACCGTTCAATCGGTTTCTAATCAAATACTAAACGCCCCTAAGATTCACTTGCTACTTTTGGGTGATCATTAATTGTATCTTGTTTTGTGTTGTTTTATTTGTTAATCACAAGGATATTGCACTCTAAGGGTGTTTCCTATAATAAGAAAAATTGCGTATTAATTCCTTGACTTTTAGTGATTTTGAATCTCTTAAGTGCCTTCTTGCGTAGTAGTTTTATATTTTGTAAGTAGTGATCCTGCTTTCGCTATCATATTCTTCTCAAGACTCCTAAACACACTCATAATAATATATCTAAAGACAAGTAGCCTTTCATTATAATACTATGCAGACAAAGGTAAGTAGTTTATGATACATTAAACCTCCTTAATGATACATCTAAGATAACAAAATCATATTAAATTATTGGTACTAAAATTCAAACTTTTGTGAAAATAGAACCTTAAAGTTGTGTAGAACAATTTAATGAAAAATAATATCACATCATTTCCGATTAAGACTTGATCATGAAGCACAATGGATATTATTTATACAATCACAATATGATATAGAGTGTAGTTTTCTTAAAAGATTAAATACTCTATGAAGATACCTTGCAATCAAGAAACCCATGATATCATTTCACCCAATAGGATAGATAGT
>JARYGA010004733.1:0-35058 GCA_030545235.1 Helianthus tuberosus | reverse complement strand
CTTACTATTCCGCTTTCGCGTCTAGTCTCTATCGACCGACCCATCTATCGTGAGCGCGCGATAGAATTTTTTGCCACTTATTCCTACGAAAAGCCGAAAGCATATAAAACACCAGACTTTCGCTACAAAGAGAGGATCACTTTCAGATTGGGGAGACGTTGGCACAATTGGTCGGTGGGTAGATTGGGCCGGAGGCTTGGGATTTACACACTTGAAGACATGGCTTCAGAGTTCTTCACCGGTGATTTCACCTTCCCAAGCGATGAAGCACGAGCCGCGTTTTGGGCTCGAAATGCAGTTGGTGACCCATACGATCCTAGAATGTCGAAAGCTTCTAGGCTACGAGACCCTCTGCATCGAGTGATGCATCATATATTCAACCACACTATTTGCGGGCGCATGGACAGTTTAGGCAACTGTCCAACACCCGATCTGATATTTTTGTATGCGCTGGTTGATGGGGTACACATCAACCTAGCTGCAAGGATGGCAGAATATTTTGTGAAAAGCTCAGGGAGAAAGCCTAGCAGTCAGATTCACGGCGGTCAGTATGTGACCGAAATTGCTTACAACCTAGGGTTGATGACTGATGAGGTACTTGAGGGTCTTACGTTGGTGACCAACAGTTTATATGTTGATATTCGGTCATTGAAGGCGATGGGGTTGATTGATGAGTTGGATCATGGGGATAGATTGAAGGGTTTAAATAACGAGGTCTGGGACCCGTTGCCTCCGGCTGAGGAGGAGGATGAGGACGAAGAAATGGGAGAACAGCATGAACAGCATGAGCCACACACACCACCACATTCCCCACAGCATCATGGATTCCACCATCACCAGGATTGGCCAGAGGGCATCCCGTCTTACCCTGAGTTTTACCAGCAGTTCCAACAAATGCAAGTTAACCAGGAGCAGCATGGGATTTATATAGACCAGATCAGGGCTAGTCAGGACCAGATCAGGGCGAACCAGGACAGCTTGTACCAGGGGTGCAAGCTGGGTTCTCATACCTGTTCGGGGAGATGCATAATGCCTATCCCGACTACTTTCAGCAGCCCCCACAGTTCCCATACGGGAACCCACCTGGTTATGGAGATGCAGGCCCTTCCTACACGAGAGATGATGCTGGTGACGATGAGTAGGAGACGGTGGAGTTGATCGTTGGTGGTTTTATTATTTCAGTACTTAGTTATTCGAGTGTTCATTTTGGTTGTTATTTCAAACACCCCCGGTTATGTACTCTTTATTTTCAGACACTTTACTTTCTTTGTCATGTCTTTTGTTTGGATTTTAGTACTTCTATTTATGTAAATTATGGTTTATTTGGTTTATTTGTTTCTGTTCTGTTTTGCTGTACCTTGTGACATACTTGCAGATTTTGGCTATCAATTCTTGGACCGGAGCACATCACAGATACAGCTTTGGAAGTCTCGTTGCATCAAACATCATCTTCAGGGGAGTATTATTATCGTTTATCTCTATATTTCGGGTTTCGCATTGGGGACAATGCGAAGTTCAAGTGTGGGGAGGGGTTTAACTTTGTTAACTTTGTTTGTCCTAAAAAAATCAGAAAATTCAGAAAAATCAATCAAAAATATCTGTGTTTTGTATATATTTTTAGCAAATAAACCGGTTGGTTGTGTTTTAGAAAGCTTCGGACATGATAAAAACTTGACAAGCAAAATAAATTTTGAAAAAGAAAACCGTAAAGCGTGACAAACAAAGAAAGACTTGCATGATAGTTTTCACACTTTTACCCATTCCTTCCGTTACGTGAGCATATTTGAGCCTTGAAATTGTTATATATTTGTTCATTTCGGAGTAGGAGTGAGCCGGATGTCATGTGTAATTTAGAACTTGTCACTAGCATGCTTGTTAAGACCATGAACTTGCGGAATTGTGTAGAAGTGATAGAGGCACTTAGATTACCCCTTTGTTGTTAGCCTTGTTCTTTGTGTTGTGTTTCCCGTATACCTTACATTACCTTTAGGATGAACCATGTCGAGCCTTCCCGTTTACCTTTGTTTACCCAACATAATCGCCCACTTAGCCAAAGTTAGCCTTTTTATGTTTTAAACCGTTTAGTGTTGAAACTCGGTCAAAATAATCGTTTAACTAGCGCTTGTTATAGTTTATTAATCTTTGTATAAATCCAAAAAAAATAGAAAATAAAACACCCTAAAATAGGGTGAAGTAGACAAAATTCGAGCAATTTTGAATGATAAAATGATGAAATCCTTTTTATGAGCTCGTTGTCGCATAAGTCGCCTTTATAAGGCGTTTGTATGTATAGTTTTGTTGTATTGCGCTTGTTAAACGTAACTACCAAGTTTTAACCATTTCGCCACTTTAAATATCCATTTCCATACCCATCGCCCAAGCCTAACGTTACACCCCGTAAAGACCTCTTGATTTGCACTTTTTCGCATGTTAGTTGGTGGAGACGAGATCTTATGACAAGCTTATGATATTACATGTTTCATTGACGAGGCATTGAGTGTTTACACATACACATTTTATGTATGTTTCATAAATAAAACCGAGTGTGTGTGAACATTGTGAGTTGTGTGAAGATTAGCATGTTAAGTCAATTGAAAGTGAAGTCACGGCTTTTTGGTTATCTACATATATTTGCATATGCTTGTTTGGTTTGATTCATTTGATGTTGTTTTTCGAAAAACCGACTAACCGTTTGTTGTTGTTTCAATAATTAGTTTGTAAATACTCGTTCTTGTTAGATTCTAGTTTTTATTGCATTTTAGTTTAGCT
Organism: Helianthus tuberosus; assembly: GCA_030545235.1. Taxonomy (NCBI): domain Eukaryota; kingdom Viridiplantae; phylum Streptophyta; class Magnoliopsida; order Asterales; family Asteraceae; genus Helianthus; species Helianthus tuberosus. Next base: position 32,289 of record JARYGA010004733.1, on the reverse strand, counting down.
TGCTTGAGGACAAGCAAGGTTCAAGTGTGGGGAGATTTGATATTCACTAATTTATACATATTTTAGTCCCCCAATTTATCCCCATTTTACGCGTTTTCGGTCGTAAAACCGTCATTCGGATACTTAATCATGTATACTTTTGTTTACAGGCCTAAAACAGCATGCCAGACAAGATGATAGTGAAAACAAGGACTTTCCGGATGAAACGACAAAGCTGCGAATACTCTGTTAAGAAAACTGACCTAGGAGTTTGGCACGGTCGTGCAACTCATGGAACGATCGTGCATATCCGACAAACCAGCCCTGCCCGGCAGTGAACGAGTGTGCAATCCGGAGTGCAAGCCTTTCTCGGCAATGCACGACCCTACGACTAAACGAACGACCATGCATATCCGACAAACCAGCCCAGCCCGGCAGTGAACGAGGGTGCAATCCGGAGTGCAAGCTTTCTCGTAAAGGAACGATCGTGCAATGATTGGCACTCCCGTGCAAATCTGATGTCCAAGCAAAGCCCGGAACTGCACCACCAGTGCAATTGGTCGTGCAACAAGATCACGGAGATGCACGATCGTGCCACCATCGGAACGGTCGTGGGAGATCGAAGACGGTCAAGATAAGATGATGTCATGCGGTATGGTGCACAGTAACTCCAATAATGCATAAAGTGAACAGTTGTGCCAATAAAGTGCACGACCGTGCGAAATCGAAAAGATATAAAAAACATGCAGAAACATTCTGCTCGAAACTCTGGAATTTTGGAGAGCAATTCAGACGATTTTCAGGCTCCGGAGGCGTTAGCTTTCACCCGGATTCAAGCCACATTGTCCCGTTTAGCTCGATTACTATCCGGATTCTTAATCTAGTGCTTGTTTATGGTTTGGTTTTCTAATCTTTTCATAATTTTGTTAATCTTTCAAGCATTTAGATTATTGTTTATGTATTATTGTAGCCTTTGGGCAAAAACACAACAATCGCTTGCTTGATTATAACCATTAGTATGTTAATCTTTGTTTGTAATGACACTTGGAAGTATTTTCTATGTTAATCTTTGATGATTAGTTTGCAACCTTGTTATTGATATTGATTTCTTGATTATAAGTAATTTTGTTGGATGATTGGTATTTGGTTAGTTAAGATAGTTGAAAAATGAAGCTTAATTAATCATGTATCAGTAAACTTTAAACTTAGTTAACTAGTTTAGCTTGGTTAAAATGTGTGCACCATGATACTAGAAATGGTTAGTGGTTTAATAAAATGTAATTATTGTTAATCAAGAAAGCTTGTCGTCACGTAAGGACCTTAACGGGTTAAATGGTGTCGTTATAAATTCTTGCCATGATTTGTTAGCTTAGTTAGCAGTTTAGGCCAAAATTGCTATCTTGGTGAATTTATGTGCAAGATTTGTAAAATGAACTCGGTTGTGATATAATCTAGTTTATGCTTGTCTCGGTGGTTGCATTGTGTTTATCGATGTCACTTTCCTTGTTTAAGTGAGGTTAGAAAACTCCTAACGGATGACTAACTTATTTTTAAGAGATTTTCATAGACATTTATCAATTGCACGTTAAAGAACAATTTTAGGTGGTTAAAGTGTGTTTATCGTTTTAGCTTTCCGAATGATTGTCATGTTAGCATTCCCGAAAGGGATACTAATTGTCTTGAAAATGAAGAATTGATTGAATGTTTCTAGTGCCAAAACCGACTTAGTTTGCATGTTGTGGTTGTGTATAAAGCAAGGCTACTTATCTATTTTCTTATTTGGTATTTACTATGTTTTATTAAGTATTTGTTTATGCTTACTTTAGTTTTTAGAAAATCACAAAACTTATCTTTCTTCCATTAATTTAATGACAAAGGTCTGGTATTATTCCTCCGCCCATTTCCTTGGATCGATACTTGGTTCTTACCGATACTTTACTACATATATGACGGGGTATACTTGTCTATTTCGTGTGTGTTTTGGTGTAGAAGTATAAATCACTTTTATAAATTTAAAACCAAATCATGAGTAATTTCATTATAAAAATATGTGTATATGCGCACACGTCAGAGACACAATACCATAATTTTCATAGTAAACGAACATGCAATACGAAAATCAAATACCCTAATGTTACTAAAGTATATCGAAAGAGTACAAAAACACTAAAACCATAAGATAAATGAAAAACCTAATAATAGTTGCTTCTAAAAAGACGGTAGCACTCGGCACAAAACGACATCATTAGAGGCAAATTAACATAAACTTGGTACCCCATATAGGCTTGACCAGCATCAGCAGCACCGGCATCACCCTGACCATCACCCCAACATTGTTTACAGCCCCGGCGTTCTCTTCATCCGCGACATTCTCTTTAGCCGTGACATTCTCTTCAGCAATCTCATTACCATCACTTTCATCTTCCATGTTGTCATCCCCTGCCCCTTGCAACATCATCCTTGCATGCTTCTTCCCTCTCAAATGAGCGTCAAGTTTCCTAGAACTTTGAAAAAAAATGTTGCACAAACTACAATGAAGATCGATGAAAGGAAAAGTAGCTTTGTCTACCTGTCGCATCAAAATATGAATGAAAAAGTAAATTATGTAATAACGAAATATAAAATGAAAGATGTTTCAAATAGTTATACCCTAGCAAGATGTTTGCTTGAAGATACATGGACATTGTATTGCTACATGTCAAGGCATATTATATTACAAAGAGTGCAACCTACGAGTTCTTCTTTTTTGGCTCCATTTGCTAGAAAAATGTGTAGCTTTTTATACAATGACATTGAGATTGAAAATTTTTAGATGATGAAAGAGAGATTATAAAACAATATAATATGGTAGTTAATAACTGTAGGTTATGAAGAGAGATTATGGGAAGGTGGGTAGGTTGTGAAGAGAGGTTATGGGGAGGTGGATAGGTTATGAAGAGAGATTATGGGAGGTGGGTAGGTTAGGAAGATAGATTATAGGCATGTGGATATTACTGATGGAAAAAAATTTGAAATCTAAATTTTTTTTCGAAAATAGATAAAAAAACTGGAATAGGGTAGTTACTATTTTCAATTTTGAAATCTAAAAATATCAAAAATAAATTGGAATAAGGTAGTTACTATGGTCCGAAATAAAGGGAGTGACAATAGGGTAGTTAAACAAATAAAAAATTAATGTAAAAAATAGTTTAAAAGGAAGCTGACTTCATAAAATTAGGTCAAGAACTATAACCGTAAAAAACAATTAACTTATATTTAAAACGTTTTTAGTAACAATGAAAAAGTTAATTTAACTATTAATATTATTATTTTACGTCGTACTATTTTATATTTTAAGTTCAATAACTTCAGAAGATAAAAAATAGAAAACATAAAAAAAAACTATTACAATTTAATTTCGAAAACAAATTATTCTGAAACATTAATTAGGTTTATAATCAAATATTAAAATAAACTTGTAGTTAATACTAATGATTGCAGGAGATAATGAAGAGTCTATAATTAAACTAAAAAGACTTCTAATTACTAGTTAATACTGCAAATTCGACCAATTGTTAAAGCATAATAAATAAGTTGGTAGGTGGTCGGTTGATGCGCGCGACGTGATAGAATTGTTCCCATGGATGTTGGTTGTTTGAAGCGCATGTGATGTCTGCCATTAATGGCGGGTGTTGGAAACGCAACCGGAGTCTGGTTAGACCGAGGATAAACTAGAAAGATCAGTTCTCAAGATGGGGTGTAACCAGGACGTAGCGACAAAACAAAGGTGTAGATATAAGCTTGGGACCACTAGTACACCTTTTCTGCCATGTCAGAACATGTCTCCTCTTAATAAAAGTATATGAAGTAAGGGGTTATACCTTATGCAATACTGATTGTGCCTTGACAACTATACATTGTACTCTCTTTTTGAAAAAAGGATGTACGATTTCCTTCATATTGAAGAATAATTCATATACTTTTTTTAACAATATCTCTAAGATTGCAGATAAGAAAAACCCACATAGAACTTAAATGAAACCCCAGATCTGGAGTTTTTTTTATTGAGAATCGTGTGTAAACAAAGATCTGACAGTTGTCAACTCTATAAGAGCTTGAATGAAAATATATGTGGGGTTTCTCAATTCGAAGATCGAGAGTGTGACTCTAAGAGCACAGATCTGAAGATCTGAGGATAGAATGAAACTGATCAACAAATGGATAACGTATATACGGTGGGCGCCAATGAAGAAAACGGAATCACCGCCGGGATGATTGGACCGCTTTCTCTGAGAGAGTGGAGAATCACACCTTGTTCTTCCTCTTGAACCTATATCTGCAATGGAGAAGAGAAGAAAGTGGAGCTATAGAGATGGCCGGTAGGGGAAAGAATCCCCTGTTTCCAGTAACCAAAGTGTGACGGCTCCATATCTTGCCCTAATAATGAGGTGAACACCTCTTTATATAGAAGATATGGGCCTCCCCTAACCTCAATGGGCCAGGCCCAGTTAGGGATTATCTCTACAAGTCCCCAGCCCAAAGTAGTGTAAACTACATCGTGTTGGACCTCGCGGTTGGGTTAGTAAGCAACAATAATAATAAATACTTAATATACAAGCAACAAGTAACGGGAATGTCCGACCGCTCGGGTCTGGTCTAATACCATACCCCATCAGTCGTACTATTTTATATTTTAAGTTCATAGATAAAAAAGATAGAAAAAAACTATTATAATTTGATTTCGAAAACAAATTATTCTGAAACATTAATTAGGTTTATAATCAAATATAAAAATAAACTTATAGTTAATAGTAATGATTGCAGGAGATAATGAAGAGTCTATAATTAAACTAAATAGACTTCTAATTACTAGTTAATACTGCAAATTCGACCAGTTGTTAAAGCATAATAAATAAGAGATAAAATCATTAAATCAAAAACCAAACCCTATGTTAATTTATTGATTTAACTACCTTGAAGAAATTCACATCATATTGTCTTTCATTTTAAATAATTTAAGAACGTAGACTATATGCCAAATATGAGCCACGTATAGATTGAACAAAACATACATCGATTAGCTAAATAGACATAATTCAAAACTTATAATGAAACAAAACACACTAAAGATACACAAAACAACATAGTAAACAAAACACGACACAACCAAAAAAAATAGTAAATTCAAAGTCTAACAACCCGAGAGCGACTGTGAATTATAACTTTTGGAATCTTCAAGTTCTTATTGAAAGTTTCTAGCGAATCAGCAGTATCATCAAATTCACCTTCGGGCTAAGCATACTCATCATCATACGGTGTGGTAATCTCATTCCCATCAACATTGATAGTCATATAAAAAAACTCAATTTCTTCTTTAGAGCTGCTAATTTTTACAACGTCATCCCATTTCCAATTTAGCAAGTCTCTACTCCGTTTTCGCTGCTTCTCAAAATCGAGCATCTGAATAATCGAAATAAGTTGAATGTTGGTGTGCTAATACTCTAACATGAGAAATTAAACTAAAAGTAATTATAACTTTGATGCATGTTAGGTGTATATGTAGGTTTAAGTATATTTTAAGCCCTTTTACACTTTTTTTAGCCAAGTTTTAAATTTATAAAACACGATATTTACTAACACTAAACACACATATGGGCAAGTGCACCCATCGTGAGCGTAGTATAGTGTTGGTAAGATACCGAGGACGTCCAAGGACACAAGAGCTTTTAGTACCGGTTTATCTTCAACGTCTAATCAAATCAAAAAGTTAGAAAAAACGTTTTAAACTAGAAAAATAAAAACAAACTAAAATGCTGAAAATAAAAATAAAAACAAAAACAGATAGACAAGATAAATCACTTGGTTCTGACTCGTGTATAGTGTAACCTTTGATTATTTCCGCACTTTTGCACTTTTTAAGAGATTATCTTAGTTATTGTAGTAGGCCCCTCTTTTGAAGGTGACGTTACCCTCAACCTAGTAGTTTGAGTCAGCAATGATACAATCCTAAAGGGTTGGATTATTGAAAGATAATTAATTAAGTTATTAATGCGAATTATGGTAGGCCCCTCTTTTGAAGGTGATGTTACCCTCGGCTAAGTAGTCTGAGTCAGTAGGGATACAGTCCTAAATAGCCGGGTTATAGTATTAATAGTAGCTTACATATGAGGGGATCAAAGAGTTTGGACCCCCGCCATCCAATACCGTTAAGTATTGAAGGAGGTCCTACTAAATTTGACCCAGGTCCTTGCAGGATCTATACACTGAACAAGGCAAGACCTTTACCAAACCGTTCCCTTAACCCCCGACCAGGTAGCCAACATACCTCCATATAGATCGTGGAGATATGAATGGTGAAAATCTTTTATTTTATATAGACAGTAAAATAATGGCAAGACACCACGGACAAACGATAAGGAAAAATCACCTTCAACATAAGAAACTAGTTATTAAAGTCATTAATACAAAACCAAGTAAAAAGTGCGAAAAGATTAAAAATAAAAAGTATTACACTAGACACTTTATCTTCACCAAGTGATGTAAGAGACTTAGGCAAACATGGCCTTGATTGTCAAGAACTCTTACGATCAATATTGGATCCCGAGATGACTCACACACTCTATGATGGACAATGGATGATGGTGGTGGATGATGGTGTTATGGTGGTGGTGGGTGAAGTGTGAGAGAGGTGGTGTGACAAGGAATGGTTTGAGCTTGAGCCAAGCACTCCTATTTATAGGCTGAACAGAAGCTCGGGCACGGCCCCGTGTCCACATCCTTCTCTTTATTCATTTATTGCAGCTTGTCTGTATTAGTTGACCACGCCCCCGTGTCCGCTGAGCACGACCCCGTGTGCAGAAGCATATCTGTACTATGAAGATTTGCATGGATTCTGCGAATCTTATAGTTGACCACGGCCCCGTGCCCGCTGAGCACGGCCCCGTGGTGGGCAATGGAAGCTTCTACCATTTTGTCTTTTCTGCTGACACTTGGGCACGCCCCCGTGCTGGCTGAGCACGGGGCGTGTTCAGTCTTCTGTCTTCTTGTTTTGCTTGGGAAGATGTTGTCGTGGGGTCGGGCATGTCACGTTTGTTCCTTTTCTTGTATTTATGTTAGATTTTGCTGTCTTTTTGCTTCTTTTGTTAATTTGAGCTCATTTAATCCTGAAAATACAAAAGGAAGACAAAAACACACTTTTTCCAACATTAGTACTAAAAATGGTTAGTTTTATGCCACAATTGATGTAATTTATATGTTGCATTTTGCACACATCAAACTTCATCATGTATTACCGCGGCACTGAACTCACGAGCAAGATGTGATTTGTAAGGACTAAATGAGCCGAATGAAATAATCTCTACACTGTCACTACATGTCTGAAATTAAGTAGAAACAGATAATAAAATAATATGATGATAATGAGTAAAAACTGATAAGATGATTAAAATAAACCTTTGCTTGTTCATTTGCCTGGTTAATCAACATCTGCTGCAGGTCCTCGACATCAGTGTTAGTTTTCACAACCTAAAAGAGAGAATTAATAAAAGTAGACCCAAATTTTTCATGTAAATAGACGACACAAACATTAAAGCGAAAGCAAGATAAGTATTAATTGCATCTCACATGGACAAATTTATCACTTGTTTTATTTGTGTTTTCGTCTATAATTTCAATTATGGGTATTATTATTATTATTTTTTTGGTTATGAAGGGGTCCCTATTATATAGGCTGAAAGACAAACAACTTGTAGGAAACTGAAATCAAAACATGTCATGGGGTTAGTGGAGTGATGGATTGGTTAATCGGTTATCTTTAAGAAAATAACATTTGGAAAAAAATAAACAGTTGTTGGATTTACACTAAATCATTAAATAAATCTTTAAGAAAATAACATTCGGAAAGAATTAAACAGTTGTTGGATTTACACTAAATCTTTAAATAAATCAGTTCTCAAATTTACACCAAATCGTTAAATAAATTAGTTCTCAAATTGACACCAAAATCTACATAAAGCAAGATTGGAGACAACTTCGATAACTCATATTGAATTGTCGTAAAGTGGCCATTGACTACTAAAACATGAAAAACACCCATAGTCAGCTGAAATATAACACCGTAACAGTCATGTACGGTAAGGCAGTATATTCTACTTGATTTATAAATAAGAATAAAACAAAATAGAAATAACTGAAGCGAATCTCATAAACATCATTAAATCAATTGTTCATGTAAGTGTTTAGACACAATTGTCCAAAGCTTCAAAATTAAACTTAGTATTTGTTTTGCTTGACTAACTTAATAGTAACGGTCGTACCATTTAACTAAACTCTATTTTTTGTTTTATAATATTTTCAAGCACGTCTCACATTTTATCAATATTGTTTTATAATGGTACAGTTGACGTTAAACAACATTACAAACAAAAGTGTCATTCTTTAAAGATAAAGTACAACTCGTTTGACTTATGAGTCCAAGATAAGTTCACCCTTCGTGAAGCATTCTCAAAAATCTTTATTTCCTTTTAGTGGTATGTCTATACTTAAAGTATATTTAAATAGGTTAATATTTGTTATAGAATATAAAACGTAAGTTAAAAGAAATCTAAATTTAACCATATACCAACATGAATTAGACTAATATTTAGACTAGGATACAAAGGAAAAAATACCACTGTATACCAGAGACACAAAGTAAACTTGGTAACATAAAATAGTTAAATTCATGTTATAGAAGTAAAAGGCCATTTGCATAAAACTCTTATCACCTAGTTAGCAACAACTGTGGTGACAACTCTTTATCATATTTGAATTGTAAATAAGAAAACAATAAAAGTGTAAATAACTGACATGAAAATGGCAATGCAACTATAAAATTGAAGCTTGAAAGAAAAAGATAACCAAGACTTAACTGCCTAGATCTCTTAGTTCTTACAACTTTCAAAAAATGCTCTGATTCACTTGTGAATTGTTGGAATTTTGTTCTTGGAAAAAGAATGATGGTAAGCAATTCATCATTGGCTAATAATAACACGATATAAAACCTTGTTTGTTTATACATACTTAGACAAGTAAATAACACAATGTTAAGTTAAAAGTCACTGCATGAAACAAAAAAAAAAAAGACAAAATTCAAACACTAAGGTATTCAAGTACGATTAAGTTCTTGTACACCGTGAACCGAAACACAAGCATGCTTAGCTCTTTTTATCATAGGTGTAACATCCTCTTCCAGATCTTCGGTTTCACTATTAATGTGTATCACCTCATCCCACTTCCAATTCTTTAATGCATTTATCCTTTTGTTGTTCTTTCAAACTTGCAAACCTAAAAACAACAGTCATGAGAACAATAGTATAATAACAGGTGTAAAAAATTAAATTTAGTAACATGTGTTTACTTTTGCCGATTCATAGAAAGTTTTACACATGATTGGTAGTTGGGAATCCATATACTGGATGGAATACTTATGTCATTGTGAGAACTATCCAATGCCTCAAACTCAACGTCATCAATTTCCTTTTTTTTTTTTTTGCTAAATAATATATGAGAGCAGGATAAATAATAACAATAATATCTTAGGTATAAAAATATAATCTAAAATTGACGGAATGAAAAAAAAAACATGGGGTGGATGGAATGATTTTGAGGGAATGGAATGCCTTTTGGAATGAGTGATTCCATTCCATTGACCAACCAAACACCGTTTTCTTCATTCCCTCGTAATCATCCATTTCATTCCACCTCTTATTCCTGCATACCAAACACTACCTTAGGGTCTGTTTGGTACAAAGTAATGGAATGAACGAAAGAATATAATGGATAAAGGAATAGAATTGATAAGGGAATGAAATGGATCATTCCATTCCATTGTGATGTTTGGTTACCCATATGTGAATATAATGAATCATTACTTTGTACAGTTTTATAGGAAAAAAAAGACGAGTTATGAAATACAATTTAATAAAAACGGCAAAAATATAGTTTTCTTAATAATAATAATAATAATAATAATAATAATAATAATAATAATAATAACAACAATTGAGATGTCTTTCCATTCCTCGAAGGAATGAAAAAAATAGCACCTTAGCAAAGAATGAAAATTTTTATGTTTGGAAAGAATCGCATTCTTATGGAATGATCCATTCCATTACCACATGACAACCAAACATGTTTCTTTTTATTCCATTGGAATAATATATTCCATTCCACCTTTAATTCCTTCATACCAAACACTACCTTTGTCTTTCAAACACTACCTTTGTCTTTCGAGATACTTCATGAAGTGAAACAACTTTGATGACGAAAATATCTTAAGTATATGTAAGTGAAACAACTTTGATGAAAAAAAATATTTTAAGCATGAGTTTGATTCGTCACTACAACAAAAATGGCTTTTTAGGACCTTTTCTGTGTGACGCTTGTGAAAGAGGGTCCTAAAAACTATCTAATAGGACTAATGAACTTTTGGGATCCTTTTATAATATACTCTACTAAACCGGTGTCCTAAAAAACTATTTAATAGGATGGATGATTTTTTAGGGTCCTATTATCATATAATTTAATAGGACACTTAAAATGTAGATCCTAATAAAGTACTTTATAAGACATTTAATTGTTAGTGTCCCATTATGTGACACTGTATTAGGACACTTGATCATCTGGGGTCCTATTATAACATAACTTAATAGGACACGTTGTAGTTAAGTCATAAATATTCAGTGTTATAGGACCCTTTCTAGTCGAAGTCATATTAGAACTTATAACTTAATAGGACACTTGACACTTGGGTCTTATAACTTTAAACTTTATAGAACGCTTAATCATTGTGGTGTTATTATAATACACCGTAATAGGACACTTGATATTTGAGTCATAAAACATTAGTTTTATAGGACGCTTATTCGCTAGAGTTTTATTATAATACAACTTAAAAAGACACTCACTACAAAAAAAAATGCCATTTAGTGGCACACACTTTTAGAGGGTGTTTGGGGTTGGGTTTTGAAAATAGATTATGCGTTTTGAATAATCAGAATAAGATAATTAACTGTAACAAAACAGGATGTTGAAAGATAGTGTTTGGATTTGATTATGTTGCTTGATATCACAATAATCAGATAATCAACTATTTGAGTGTTTGACAATATATATTTAAAAAAATAAACAGGTGAAAATCCTTTTTCTAAACCTCAACCAGTTGACATTTATAAATAATAATTTACATCGAGATAGTTGGTAAACGAGCTACAAGCTACGCCGCTACCCCTTTCTAAACGTAAATATTCAATTTTTGGAAAACTGCGTTTTGTTGCAGTAGGGGGGCTGCTTTTGGAAAACTGCATTTTTTAACTTTCTAAACGCAAATAATCAATTTTTTAATTTTTTACCTAAACACTCAAAACTGATTATTTACGATTTCCAAACACAATAATGTAAAAATCTCCATCAAAACTCAACCCCAAACACCCTCTTAATGACATTTATCTTTTGTGTCACTAATTTAGGTTTCTAGTGGCACTTTGTGTATGTCATGTTTAGATAGCATATACTTTTAGTAGCATTGGCTTTTATGCCAGTATTTTGATTTTTAAGAGCACCTACAGTGGGACGCTATATGCCCCAAAAAGCCAAACATAGCGCCCAATGGTCCCCTCTACACTGCGATGAGAGGCTTTATCGGACAAAAAAATGATGGCAGCGCCATCTCCTTCTCGGCGTGATGGAGGGGATTTTAAAAGTTTGACCAATCAAAAATTAGTTTGGGGTTTTTATAATTAATTAACAAAATTGAAAATTAATAATTAGGTAATGATGTGTAGGGGCTTTATGACTAGGGCTCTAGTGATATAACGCCCCATAAAGCCTCTGTGTGACGTGACACGACATGTGTCGCATAACGCCCACAAAAGGGCTTTATGACTACGGATGCCTAATAACACTTGATGCCTAATAACACTTCACTTGTGCCACTTAATTTTTTTTTTATAATATTTCCCACTTTCACAACTTGAATTCCTCTAATAAAATTTCCAATCGATTAATTTCAATTTCAGTTTCCCCCATTACTAGAATTTCAATTCCCTCCCAAATCAAATCCCTAAATAAATCGCAACAAATTTGGATCCTCTTCCATACTTAATCTCTCCTTGACGAACCCTAGTTAATTTTCCGCTCCGACCGTTTTCTTATGGCCTTTGTGGATAGGATCGTGAAAGAGAAATGGCAGCAGACGAACTGCAATGGCTGAAGATGATGGATATCCTTTTTGGGTTCCATTTGAATGATGTCACTAGGATTACAGCAATTACTGCCATGCCAATACATGATCCGTCTTTGTGGGATAATTTTCCCATTGGCTGCTGGAGAAAACCAATAATTAAGGTTAGGGCTTTGTTTTCTCTGTTGAATCTCCAGTTTTTTTTTCATATATATTTTGTTTATTTTCTTATAAATAGTGAATGCAATACGAAATAGAGCCTCATTTAAATTGATAATTTTGTCATTTTCAATCGTAGATTTTGACCTACCCTAATGGCTATATATGCATTGCTCTTTTTATCTGATAGTTCTTGCTACATCACTAAAAGGATATGATTTCATATGAACATATGATTGTTGATTATCTATATTTTATCAAGTGAAAGAAGTTAGGATTATGATGTAGGCATGTAGCTTCAATATCTATGGGGTGTCGAGGGGCTTGGGTTGGGGGCATTGCTCGATACGTGGCGAGGGTGGGATCCACAAGATAATACTAAGAAAATTAGGAATGTGGTGTGGCGTGGCTTAGCTTGGCGTGGCCAGCCATGTGGAGTTTTTTTTGGTTTGGAAACGGCTACCTCCAACAGCTAGATCGAACCAGCCAACCAAAGTCAGCCATATTACCCAGCCCCCACCCCACGCCAGGCTCAATCCCCACGCCAAAGGGGCAACGCCATGCTCAACGCTTGCCCGGGGTGGAGCAGCCGACATTGAACCCAAACCGCCGCCCCAACCCACACCCCACATTCTTAGAAGGTGATTGCTGAATAGGGTCAGAAAATCAACGTATGCTTGATTTCCTAGACCATATTTCATGACAATTTTAGTGTAAAAAGCAGATAACACTCCTGGTCCATTTCCCTTGTAATGTTACCTTTGAGTTTATCATATAATGCTCTTATAATTAATGATGTAACATACTTAATTTTTAAGAAAGATTGCCAATTAACTAAAAGTGAACCTGATTGGTCTTAAGTGGGTTCTTTGTAATGAATGTTGGCACTCAGCGCAAGTTAGAAGATCTTGGGTGAGTATAATGAAAAATAGTTATGTGACTTCTATTGTTACTGGTGCTAGGAATGATGTTTACAGTAAAAGAACCAAAAAATCTTTAACATTCTTGCAAATAATTTCTTTGAATATCAACCTAATGATTAACTGTCTAAATTTTAATAAATATGCACACACACTCTTATATCATCTAGGATGATGTTGCTGGATGTTATTAGTACGATGCAGATCTTGCTGAAGCATTGGATAAAAAAGCAAAATGCATATGTTTCTCTTCCAATAGAGACATTTAAATGTCATCTCAATAGGGAACCAATCTTAATATGTACTTAACTAAAGAACTTGGTTTAAAAGCGCGCTTTAAGCGAGCTTAAAGCGTGAGGCGCTGAAGCGCTGGGAATGTCGCTTTTTTTGCTCTGAGGCATCACAACACGTGAAGCGTTTTGAGGCGAGCTTTAAGCGCGAAGGGACCTTGGTTTGAGGCGACGCTTCAGCCCAATCAGGTCACATTTGGGTCATTTATTTAGGCCCAATAGCCTTTATATAGGGTTTAAATGAGGCCGCTACTTCTTTACCCTAAAAAAAGAACTTTGGCTATCTTTTAACATATTCAGCTGCTCCCTTCCTCTTCTCCTGCGATTAAAGATTAAAGACTATTTTTATGTTTATGTTTTAAGTGTGTTTTGACTTTAATTTATGTTTTAACTATGTTTTTTTATGTGTTAAGTATGTTTTTTAATCATGTTTTTGTGTGTATTATTGATTAACAAGTAGAATAGGTCATATTGATTTGTACAATATTTTTTTATTTTCATTTTTTATTTTGAGCGCTTCGTATACGTGAAGCTCTCGCTTCGCACTTGAAGCTTCGCTTAAAGATTTTGGAACCAAAACGCTTCGGAGCGCCTCGCGCTTTTTTAAACCAAGCTAAAGAAGTTACCCATGAAAAAATACTAGCTAGTCAATACACTAGATCACACTTGGAAGCCTTCTTGTTTGTTGATGTTGAGGAAATTTTTGCTAAGCTTATCATTCCATCACGCAGAGTTACAAAAACTTGAAACAAAATTACGTGCAAAAACTGAGAAGCTAAATGTCTTGATTTGCAGACTGGGAGTGTACATGAGTGCGTTCTTTTCTTTGATTACCCTTAGGAAGAGATGGAGAAATGACTTTTGGGTTGCAATCAGGTTGGAAATTGTCTTTTATTTATACATCACTGATATTTTAGTAATAGTTTATATATTTATTGATTTTGTTTTCTCTTGCTACAACCTTTTAACTTTGGTATGTAAGGTAGAGAAGATAATAATATTGACACCATCAGGAAGTGTTTTAAAATTTTTCTGGAATCTAGTCTCCTAGTTATTGAATATTACAACTCTAAGGGGAAGGTCCGAAAGGTAAACAAGTTTATTATTCTTCTCTTGAAAGTCGATGTTGGTGCCAAATGTGTTAAACTTTGAAAAATCCATAAAATTTGCTCAAAGATTGATGCTGCCAAACCTGTTGGAGAAGTTTTTTCAAGCAGTCAAGGCTCTTTTCACCCTAGTGGATGAGTAGGTAATAAATGATTCATCATAATTTTTTTGGTCTGCAGCCTAGGTGTTGCTATAACAACTTTGGTCAAATGGACAGGGAATACAAGAACAGATGTCACTCTGCCGCAGCATTGCCGCACCGCCGCACCACCTTCACTCTGTTGGAGCACCTCCATCTCGCCTGATTCTCCAACGCCACTTCGAAAATGGTAAAAATATTTCAAAAACGGTACGAATATTCCGAATTGTTGATTCTCCGGCTCATTAGTGGCGACAAGTCGCCACTATTGCACAACTTCT
The DNA here is from genome assembly GCA_030545235.1 of Helianthus tuberosus. NCBI lineage: Eukaryota > Viridiplantae > Streptophyta > Magnoliopsida > Asterales > Asteraceae > Helianthus > Helianthus tuberosus. Next base: position 17,215 of record JARYGA010004733.1, on the reverse strand, counting down.
TTGTAGTGATAATGTGGAACCTGAGGGTGCAGTTCCCTTGATGGAGGTATTATGCTTTATGATTTAGAGACGGATGATGGTCCCAGCCCAACACCTTCTGAGGTATGTGTGTTTGTCCTTCATCAACTAAGCTATCATACATTATACATATTTAGCTTGTAAGGTGATGTTTATTTGTTTGTTTCTTTTTATAGACTGAGTTTGCTCACCAAAACCTATTACTACTTCATTGAGGACCTCATTATGTAGTAAACTCTTCAAACTTAAAGGTGCTTCATATGTTCAATAATGGTGAGAATTCAAATTTCGGTTTCATGTTTACGAGCCAATAATGCCCTGCTCGAGAAGAGTCGAAAAGAAAGTTGCATTAGCAAGCCACAACTGAGACATTAGCATCCCATCTTGGCTTAATGAGATTAACAGAGCACATTATCTTAACACTCTTTTAACACATTCTTTTTTTATTGTTTTATGTAGATAAATAGAGGTGAATATATGCATTCACAAGGTTTCCTTCACCGTGATATAAAGCCAGATAACTTTTTGATGGGTTTAGGGCGAAAGGCAAATCAGGTACTCTCTTTTTGTACGAACTCAATTGCACTTCTAACAAGTTTATATACATTTTTCTGTTTGAGATTCTGATCATCAACATTTTTTTATGTTTGGTTATATTTCCAACAGGTTTACATTATAGATTACGGTCTGGCCAAAAAGTATAGGGATTTCCAGACACATAAGCATATACCATACAGGTATTGGATTTCATTATGCAAAAATTTGAGCGGAAATGATGTTATTTTACTATTTGCTTGCTGTTAGGCATCACAACTGATTAATGATGTATACTTTTTAATTTTTATTCTAGAGAAAACAAAAATCTCACTGGTACTGCTCGTTATGCCAGTGTTAATACCCACCTTGGAGTTGGTAAGTGATCTTGCTCATTTCAGTCATTCAGTGTGTTGGAATTATTCAGTGATAATATAATTACCATAGTCACAGTAAACGCTCAACCCCTTGCGTACCACATACCAGATCGTGGTACAAAATTGTACCGGTCGCTGATGGTACGCGATTGATGAACGAATTAAACTATTGTCATCAAATTCGCATGCCTGATTGGCGATTTCGGTGATTGGGAACGTTAAAAAACACGTACCGCCTTAGTTGTTAATGGCGAGCATAGCGGCTGCTATAGTGAATAGCGTAGCGCTCATGTGTCACTATATAGTTAGCAACAAATAGCGGGAGATAGTGATTTTTTGTAATTTATTTTATTTTATTTTCTTTTTTTGGTAAAATATACATATAAAATATTTCTAAAATTTTCTTTTAGTGTATCACTAAATGTGAAATAGCGTCTGCTATTTCATTGCTATCGCTACGTAGTGTATAGGTAGCATGTCGCTATCCTCCGCTATTCGCTATTGAGAACTATGCGTACCGCAATCTCAACAGCCTTTTCACACTGTTTTTGATGAAATGAATGTCTTGGTATCTCAACAGTCTTTTTCCCGCTTTTTTTGAACGGTGCCTTTTGCACACTTACACTATATACATGCTTACACAGCCTTCTAAGTTCTAGCATACACAAATTATATTTTAAATTGAAATCTTGTGAAAAAAAAATCTATTTTAAACTCTTTTGTATGTGCTACACCATACCACGTACCGAACTGGCGTTCCAAATGAACCTACCCTCCCTCGTACCGAATTTTAGGAATGCACCAACTGCGTACGGCATACCTGTTTTCGTTTCGCAGTACCGGAGCGTACCGCGATCCATGTGACTATGATAATTACCCCCACAAGCTCATCTTATTTGTAACTTATCTTTTTTTGGATTAAACAAGAATAAACTATCCTTCTGGAAACACCCTCATTTTTTGAGCATGATCATTACTTTTAGCTTTCCACTGATACTTTGTATTGTCAATTGCATAGCAAAACAAAAGGGATGATCTGGAATCTCTTGGTTACGTGCTCATGTATATTTTGAAAGGAAGGTTGAATATATGTCAGTTTTATTTATTTATTACGTGCTCTTTATTAATTTTTTTGTAAAATGATTTTTTGCACTATTATGACAAGAGTTTAACAAATATTTGTTGAAAACTAAAATCTAGGTCGGAGATGATGTTTTCCTCAAAAGCATTCTGAACTCTACCGAGACTGTAGCAAGAGGAAGGGTCCAGAGCTTGGACCCAAATGATCTAGTTGGTGGTACAGAGATTGGACCAGAATGGTGTGAGGTAAACGTTCAAGTACCAATAAAAAAAGATGAAAACTTGGTAAGACCATATGGTTTATTTTCTACAATTCAAGATTGTATTGGTGCATCCATCGCATGGCCCTATCCAATCATCTTGGTATGTATTTGTTAAACTTGTGATACAAATAATTTTAATGTCATGAAACTTAATGCTTATATATGGATGGTTTATTTGTAGGTAGTCTATGAGGATTGAGGACGCATGATGACTCAAGATTTTATCCTTCTTATTTCTTTAATTGTTTTTAATTTATTTGTTAAATGTTAAGACTTTATGTTAGATAATGTTATAACTTATTTATGGTTAGTGTTTTTGTTATGAACATGGCTATTTGAAATATAATGAAGTTTTATTTCTTTCATTAGTTGATGTTATACAATAACTATTAGGATGTTATATGTTGATGGTTTGTTTATAAAATTGGTTTTATAATCTTATTTGAGATATTAGGATCATTTTCTTGATATTAAAGTAGCTATAACGTTACATCATAAGGGTCCTATAAATTAATTTTTAAGGACGCTTTTATGTGTATCAAAAGATTAAAAGTAGGTAATCACATATTAGAACATTGTAAAAGTGTCATAATATGTTCTTTTTAAGGACGCTATTTAAGTTGTCTATTGATATATTATGTGACCATAAAATTGGTTTCATAATCTTATCTGGTATATTAGGACCCTTTTCTTGGTACTAAATTAGCTATAATGTTACATCATAAGGGTCCTATCAATTAATTTCTAATGACACTTGTAACTGTATCAAAAGATTAAAAGTATGTAAGCACATGTTAGAACATCGTAAACGTGTCTTAATATGTTTTTATTAGGACACTATTTTGGTTGTTCAAAGACATATTACGCGACTATAAAATTGGTTTCATAATCTTATTTGAGATGTTAGGACGCTTTTTAAGTTTCGGGACTTATAACGACCCCTTTACATGAAACGCTTTTACCATTGGTCATGTTAAATGAAAGTTCCTATAAAATAGCATTTTAGGACGCTTTTGCGCGTACTAAAAACCTAGTTTTCTTGTAGTGCGTCGTGGTATATAAGAAAAAAACTTTGAAATAAAACAAAGTTAGTAGTGAATGATGACTTAGGATAAGGGACTAAATAGATTTAAGCATGAGACCGCTATTATAAGGTCGAACCAAACCATCGCTCTGACATAGAACTAACCCATATCTCTTCAAGTAGATGCACCAGTTTATTTGTAATGACCATATATTTAAAATCATTATTCTAGAAATAAAAGAATAATAATAAATTATAATAAACTAAACATTTATCTTATGATCCATCCTTCTATATATCAACCAAAACTATTATTATTATTTATAAATTATCCAATAGGAAACCCTAATTAAGACACCCAAGTAATTCTGTACAATCCCTAAAATTTTCAGAACATTTGAAATTTGAATCAGGGCCCCTAAAACTTAAGGGGGGTAAACCCTAACTAATGATTATCTCTAAAATGCGTTGTCTAAATTGAGAATTCACGAAACGTCGACTCAGCAGGCCTATACTAGTGACAAGCCTACCCTACTCTACGTTGACACCACAGGCGAGTCGCGACAGGGACCATGTATTCTGTCGCGACATGCGGGAGATGCCAAATTTGGGTATAAATACAGGGGCCTGGGACTTGATTCCTGGCTTCAGTTCGACGTAAAAATTCACAAAATACACCGAGTTATGCTCTGTTTACCACAATCAACACACATGATCACGAAACACTGCTGCAATCAGGGTAATAACTCGATCGCTACTACGATTCAATGTCCGATTGATTGAAATCATTACGAAATCTTGGTTATGCCCTTTGGGCTAACTAACGCACCGGCAGTCTTCATGGATTTGATGAATCGCGTATTTCACAAATTCCTAGATAAATTCGTTATTGTTTTTATCGATGACATTCGGGTGTATTCTAAGAGTCGTGAAGAGCATGAAGCACATCTACATGCAGTACTTGGAACCTTGCGGCATGAGAAGTTGTACGCGAAGTTTTCCAAATGTGACTTTTGGCTTAGCCAAGTGGCATTTCTAGGGCATGTCATATCAGTAGAGGGAATTATGGTAGACCCAACAAAGGTTGAAGCTATTACAAAATGGCCAAGACCCACTTCTGTTACTGAAATACGAAGTTTCTTGGGTCTTGCTGGCTACTACCGAAGATTTGTTGAAAGATTTTCGGTCATTGCTTTACCACTCACAAAACTCCTAAGGAAAGGGGTGAAGTATTCGTGGAATGAGGAACAAGAGAAAAGCTTTGAAGAATTGAAGAAACGACTCGTATCCTCCCCAATACTCGCTCTTCCTTCTGGATCAGGAGGTTACCAAGTCTATAGTGATGCCTCAAAGAAAGGATTAGGTCGTGTGCTAATGCAACATGGGAAGGTTATCGCTTATGCCTCCCGTCAGTTGAAGCCTTATGAAGTTAACTACCCTACACATGATTTAGAACTAGAAGCAGTTGTCTTTGCACTTAAGATTTGGCGACACTATCTGTATGGTGAGAGTTGTGACATCTTTACTGACCACAAGAGCCTCAAGTACATATTCACCCAGAAAGAGCTAAATATGAGGCAAAGAAGGTGGTTAGAACTTTTAAAAGATTACGACGCAAATATTCAATACCATCCAGGCAAAGCCAATGTTGTAGCTGACGCGTTGAGCCAAAAGAATTCCGGGACTATATCTTGCTTACAAATTCAGCCTCGTATTAGGAGGGATCTCGAAAGGATGAACATTTGGCTTCAGGTTAGTAAATCTGATGGATATCTAGCTAGAATGCAGATTGAACCCGACCTCATATCACGGATCAAAGTTGCACAGAAGCAAGATGGAGAACTTTGGGCAATTGTGCAAAATCTCGAGGTGGGTAAGCAATCTGAATTTCGTATAGACCATCATGGGGTGATTTGGTGTGGCAAAAGACTTTGTGTACCCGATGACTCCACCCTTCGTGAGTCATTATTAGCCGAAGCTCACAGCTCACCATTTTCAATTCACCCAGGATCTACAAAGATGTATCGAGACTTACGACATAACTTCTGGTGGAATGGCATGAAGGAAGACGTTGCTCGATACGTAAGTAAATGCCTCACTTGCCAAAAAGTGAAAATTGAACACAAACGAGCAAGCGGTCTGTTGCAGCCATTGGATATTCCCATATGGAAGTGGGATGAGATCACAATGGATTTTGTTACCGGTTTGCCTAAGACATTCAAGAAGAATGATGTTGTATGGGTTGTTGTAGATAGATTGTCAAAGTCAGCACATTTTATACCAATTCAGCAAGGAATTTCGGTTAGTAAGTTATCCGAAATATTTCTTCAAGAGATTATTCGACTCCATGGCACACCGTGTTCCATTGTTTCAGATAGAGACCCACGTTTCACCTCACGATTTTGGAAAGGTTTTCAGGCAGCTTGGGGTACACGACTGAAGTTTAGTACGGCTTTCCATCCACAAACAGATGGGCAGTCAGAACGTACGATTCAGACCTTGGAAGATATGCTCCGAGCATGTGCACTTGAATGGTCTGGAAACTGGGATGAATATCTATGCCTCGTTGAGTTCGCTTACAACAATAGTTAGCAAGCAAGTATTGGCATGGCACCTTTTGAGCTTTTATACGGTCGGAAATGTCACGCACCGATCTGCTGGGATGAAGTTGGAGAAAAAATTATTGAAGGGCCAGAACTAGTTCAAATTACAAATGAAAAAGTCACTATGGCACGAGAAAAACTGAAAGAAGCTCAGAGCAGACAAAAGAGCTATGCAGATCAAGATAGACGACCACTCGAATTTAAAATTGGTGACCACGTATTCTTAAAGGTATCCCCTTGGCGTGGCGTTCGTAGATTTGGAATTAAAGGGAAGCTTAGTCCTCGTTTCATTGGTCCATTTGAAATCCTTGAAAGAATTGGAGAAGTATCATATCGACTAGCTTTACCGCCTCAGCTCTCTCACGTTCATAACGTTTTTCATGTCTCCTCGTTAAGAGGATATAATTATCATCCACTCCATGTCATTAGTTATCCGTTACTTACAATTCACGAAGATTTGTCCTACGAAGAGGAACCAGAAGCCATCTTAGATCGACAAGAAAGGGTTATGCGTAGGAAAATAATTCCGTTTGTTAAAATCCTCTGGAAAAATCACTCTGAACGCGAAGCCACATGGGAATCTGAAGAATCAATTCGCTCTCTATACCCTAATCTATTCGAGTAATAGAATTTTAGTCGAGGCAACGGTAAATCTTGCTCTTTGATATATGTTCATTTGTTTCTGTTTATCTTATGTGAATATATCTTATGTAACACCTCGCAAATTTCGGGTTTAATATTAAAACGACACGTGTCATGTCAAACAAAAACGCGTTGAAAACCCGGATTTAATAAAGATGTTTTCGGTAGGATTTAAAGTGGCGTCATGTTAAATATTACCTCTGAACACCTCAATTATAAATCCCAAGACCCGATTTAATATTATATACATCTATTATACCCTCAATTCAGGAATTTATTGCCAATAATGGAATTTGGAAATGCGTGATAGGATTCTACGAAATAAAAGAATGGAAGTCCTTAATTTACGGGTCTTGTTTTTGGATTCAAGTGAAGCAATTGCAAATGGTAGGGTATGTCAATGTGTAAGACACTTTATGAAGGCCCCTGAATGAAAATTGAGGTCCACAAGTCGTTTATAACGGCTGCCCTTTCAAACCTTCAACAAACAACAACATTTTGGCTTCTGATGAAGCCCTACGCATCGTAGGCATAATGCCCCTACGATGCGCAGGGGTTGCCCAGCGACCAGAAAACAGGCAGTAGCCTGTTTGGTGCACTTGTAACCCATCAAACCGGTTTTTCTTGCATGTGCATGAACCTTAGACTCCCCTAGACACTAGAAGACATGTGTTGAACAATTGTGGAAGGGCATAGACTCTTGTGTCAATTGATTGTGGTGTGTAAACCCACTATATAAAGGACCTTCAAGTGCAACTTTCTTTCACACATCATATTCAAGCATTCTGATTACTTGGGGAGCTTGCAAACTGATCAAGAGCCTTTCTAATCGTTCATTAATCATCTAGTAAGTTGCCTAACCCTTCTAATTTAGTTCTAGCTTTATAATTAGCATAAAAGTCAATATATCATAGTTTACGGTTGACTTCTTGATTAAGTAACGATAGTTCAGTGGTATGTCAAATTGAAAGTACCGTTAGATAGGTAATTATATGGGTAATAAGCCCTTATAAGGTCACATACCGAATCCAGACCTAACTAGGTCGTTTGTCGGGTCAAACGTTGACCGAAAAAGTCAACAGAATTACAAAATGCGATTTAATGCACGATTAGCAATCCGCGAGGCGTGTAATCTGTTTTAAACCTAATATAACTTGGTAATAAGCATAAAAACTTGTCTACGCTTGCCCGACTCGACAAATTTCTGTTTAAACCCGGTTCGGAACCGAAAGACGCAAGACTTTGACTTTTGCGTTGACTTCGGTTCTGACCCGTTTTAATTTGAATTAGACATGCCTTAAAGTCTCATTAGGGTTGGGTTACATGCTAGTATAAGTCTCTGTACTTGTTTCATTGATTATCCGATGCATGCGCACGTTTCCGTTAATCGCTTAAATTGGACCATAATGCCCTTATGACCCTACAACGAGAATTTTGAAAATGTGGAAGTACTATAATCTTAGTTACTGATTATTAAACATGCACGTAAATTTTCACGTCAATCGGAGGTCTAGATTATGAGATATGCGCATTAGCGTAAATATTAAGCTTTTTATTAATTAAACGGCGCGATTAGCGCATAGCCTATCTAAACCCGATTTTCGGTACCAAAACTTTTACCCACTGATGTTAAATAATATTTTGGGATTTTTGAAGATTTTTAATTATTTTTAAACTGATCTTAAGCTAGGCTTATCGCATTGATTCGGTTAATACCGAATATGCCCTTTTAGGCTATAAAACGAGTTTTACGAATCCGTTTGATTCCAATCCAATGGCCACTGATCTAAAATAATAAATATAGGATTTTGAGCCTGTTTTACTGATCAGAAAACTCAGATTGGTATTTTAACCCGTACGTCGCTTAAAACGGCTTTATACGCGTATTAAACGCGTAGTTTGGTATTAAAACCATTTTGACACGTAAGACTTAATACCAATAGACATAACCTGTTAAATTAAGATATTTTTCTGATTTAATCAGACCCATACCTCAGAAGTATTATAAGTCTCTTTTATAACCTTTAAAATGACCAAAATACCCCTACGGGGCATAATTAGGGAATAAACTCGTTACGGGCATTATGGAAGATATCATAATGATATCACAACATATTTGAAGTGTATTAACTTAGGAAACCTGTTCACGACCCTTTCGGTTACCCGTTATGCATTTTACGCGTTCGGTTCGGTTTATGTAAATAGTTTGCATAAACTAGCCGAAACGGGTCAAACAATATCATTTTCATCTCAAAATCCAGAATGTGAGTAGTAAACCCATATTAAACAAGTCTTCAAACTTGTCGGGTCTAAATCACATTCTATCCGGTCTTCGCTTAATCGTGCGTACGAACCGCATCTTTGAAACTAGCTGGTCTAAGCTTAAGCATAATTAAAGACCCGCTAGGATTCTAATAGGTTATATTTAACCTTCGTTCCAGATTAGGAGAAACAGTAAAAGCTACCTGCTATTTGATTATTGTGACTATACTTTGCATCAAGGTAAATACTTTTAACTTATTTTCCCTATACGGGCTTGGGTTACGGTACATAGCGTACCGCTTGATCGGGCATCAAATCTTCCACGCTTAGTGGTTAATTGAATAATTTGATCGGCTCGTTTTAAACAGATGTGTTTACTTTACAGCCTTTGGGGGGTTAATGACCATGTCCCGGATATCCTCGGCATTATCTTACGAGATTGCCACGACCTGAGCACGGGGTGTAGGCGTACTCCCGTGTATAACTCACTTACAGTGGTGTGTCTATTGATCTTTAACCCGGATACGTCCGGGCTACTGAACGCATAAGTAACATGTAAATCGTTAACAAGATTATCATATAAAATAATTCTCCCAAGTTAAACAAAATGTTTATGCCATGTGCATCCAAACCAATTTTCAATCATTTTATAAAATGAGTCAGTTGAATGTATTTACCAGTGTAAACTGACGTATTTTCCCAAAAAGATTAAATGCAGGTACTAGGCGAAATAGGCTGGGAGTCTCCTAAGCATCACTAGAAGTCTCGCAAACTTAAGATGCCGATGTCTGTTGAACCATAAACAATATTTTTATTATTCGATCCTACTGTGGATAAACACCGGATAATTGTGACTTTGTTTACAATAAATAAATTCGGTTGTATCTTATTTAAATTTGCTTCCGCTGTGCATTATTATATTGTGTTGTTTGACTATTACGTTGCCAACCACGTCACGATACTCCCCCACCGGGCCCACCGGTGACACGTGGAAATCGGGGTGTGACAGGTTGGTATCAGAGCCAACACTGAGTGAATTAAACACTAGCCTTTTGTGTTTAATCTCAGTTACACAATTGCACATATCTAAACTTTTGAGTCTAGACTTATAACATAGGACAAATTCCACCTTTTCGGGTTTTTGTTTTGTCCTTTAAAATTTTATATTTTGCTATTGTTATCTCATGCTTTATTGACAGGAATAACAAAATGCCGCCAAGATTTTTACGTATGCGAGGACGAGGAGGAAAGGGGCCGACCACCGCCCCCAACGACCATGAAGCTGGGCCATCCAATACACGAGGTCCTATCCCCGCCGAGAGTGATGGTACTCGACGGAACCAGAGAGGTCTATTTCAACCGGCAAGACGATCGACTTCGAACAGCTCGACGACTCCCGCCCAGGACTCCTACGGGCCACAATCAGAAAATGAGCCTAGAGACCCCCACCATTCGCACATACCGTTACAGCGATCTATGTCGCACCGCCCTTTTGGAGACCCCACTCCAATCTTTCAAGGCCAGTTTAACCCGGCGGATTATATACAAGAACCAGTGGGTTTTAACCCATTGGGGCCGGAGGACCATTTTTCTGGAGGAAACGATATGGATGAGGAAGACGACCCAGAAGAACCCGCATCAGGAACTCCCAACCACCCAATCGAGGTCTCGGATAGTTCCATTTATCACGGGCCACCCTATAATGGTCCAGATAGCTTCCAGGCTATCTTTACTCGGCACGAATGGTATTATACACCTTCTCACCATTCGTCGCCGCATGAGCAGCCGCAGCCTCACTATTCTCCGCCGCATGAGCAGCAGCAGCATCATCAAGATTCCTCTGGGAATCACCAGTTTGAGGCAGTTACGCCACCGCCTCCACCGCCACCAGTTCAGCCGGCGCCTCCACAGCCGCAAAGACATAGGAGATCCGGAGCCCGGATGTCCACACGAAGAGAAGAGTTTCACTTTAACTCTCCTCTACAATCAAGTGGCAGAAATTATCAGCCGCTTCCAGAAGTTCCACAGATGGGTGGACCATCAAACCCCTTCGCGCAGCAACCGCCACCAATGGGTTTCGATAATCAGATACCAGCATACACGGGTCCTTCGATGTATAACCCGTTTGAGCTACCAACCCACACTAACCCCGGTTACGCTGAAGCCGACCCATACTTGGTAGCTGCTAATTACAACGCTCTTAACCCTGAAGGACCGTATGGGGGTCCTTGGGGAGTAGGGTACCCAGTCCAGGGGTACCAGATGCCTACACAACCCCCGTTTTACCAACAACCCCCGCCGTCTCTACAAATGTCGCCACCACTGCATCAGGAGATCCTGCAAAGTATTAGAGAGGTGCGACATGAGGCACGGGAAGATCGACGGCGCAACCAGGGAATGTTCAAGACCTTGACGAACCTAATCAAGGGAAAGAGCAAAAAGGATCAGTAAATCCTTTATGTGTATATGTCTACTTTAAAATTAAGTCCCTGCGTGGACATTTATGTGTGTATGTTTGTTGTGTGTATTGACCCCTACGTGGGTCTATCTTTCCATAAACCCCTACGAGGGTATGTTGTATGTTTAGTCCCTACGTGGACTTATGTTTGTTTAAGTCCCTACGTGGACAATTGTTAGTGTGTTAACCCCTACGTGGGCATGTCTTCTGTAAGACCCCTGCGTGGGCATGTTGTTATGTTGTAGCTCCTACGTGGGCAAATTTCATGTGTGAAAGACCCGTTTAGGGCGATATGTAATGTTGTTATAAATTATTGGAGTGTTGTTTTATAAATTTTCATGTTTGCCATTTGTGCATATATAATAATTATAAATGAAATAAATAAATTAAAATCATTCCTTTTAACCTGCCTAAGTAATTATTTAATTAAGAATCTTAAAGTGTGGAACCTAGCCTCGTGTCAAATATAAGACCGGGCCAAAATGGTAATACCGGGTTAAAAGATTCAAATTCTTGTTAACATCTTAAAACATGTTAACACTCCTGGCAGAAGTGATTCGTTAAAAATCACATGTCATTTTTTTAGAATGAATAAGGATTCTTTAGAAGTTTCCTAATCCAGTATAATGATCTCTGAATCCTGGATTTACATCATCAATTAAGGTGATCATATTCAACCATACGTGGTAAAATAGCGCCTACGGGCCATGCTCATTTCTATATAAGCCAAAAGACGGTGGTAGCTAGGACTCCCTGTCTAATAAAGGTAATGAACTAGGTTCAAACCTTAAAAGTCTTGATTCTCAGAAATCATAGTATATTAAATTGTCCATGTGACCAAGCCTTATGTGCTAATATATATATTGTTATTGTTATATGTTTAGGATAAATTTAATTGAAATCCTAAATTAATACGATTAATGAGTTAACCAAGAAGGGTCTCTGTTACCATGGTTAACGAGTTACCCTAAGGGGGTAATTCTATAATAAACTTTCAAATAAAATATTGTTCTTGTTTCTGTAACAGTTCAATACGAATGGCAAATTCTAATGAAGTCAATAGCCCTACAGCGGCGCCAAATGAAAACGCCCAGATTACATTGACGGGCGCCGAACTAAAAGCTATCATTGATGGTGCTGTCACTCAAGCCTTGGATAGGCAATATGAAGAATACAGTGGTACCAGGAGTAGGACCCACTCCGTATCACACTCAAAGCCAAGAACACATTCTGAGGCTCATAACAAGCCTCCTCCCAAGAAGAACGGACCAAAGAAAGACGGTGATGACCGTCAGTCCACCAACAATCAAAGTGACCCATCCCAGCACTTGGTACTGCATCAAGGACCCCGTAACAAGGGTTGCACTTACAAATACTTCGTGTCTTGCAAGCCCCGGGATTTTACGGGGGAAAAGGGGGCCGTTGATTGCATGACGTGGCTGGATGAAATGGACACAGTGGTGGACATCAGCGGGTGCGCTGAACGGGATATAGTGAAATTTGTCTTACAGTCCTTCAAAGGTCAGGCGTTGGCTTGGTGGAGGGCTCTGATGGAGGCTTCCGGAAAGATCCCGTTGTATAGTATGACGTGGGATCAATTCATCGCATTGATCAAGGAAAATTTCTGCCCTCAGCATGAGGTGGAAAAGATCGAATCAGACTTTCTAGCACTGGTGATGAAGAACCTCGACTGTCAGGCTTATCTGACAAGCTTCAATACACTATCCCGGTTAGTACCTTATCTGGTAACCCCGGAGCCTAAAAGGATTGCTCGTTTTATTGGTGGGTTGGAACCCGAGATCAAGGCCAGTGTTAAAGCTTCTCGGCCAGTTACCTTCAGGTCTGTAACTGACCTTTCCTTATCCCTCACACTTGATGCGGTCCGTCAGAGATCGCTGAGGAATAAGGATACTGAGAAGAGGAAGCGAGAAGATGATGGTTCGCGTTGGTCGAACAAGAAACACCGTGGGAGCGGTGATCGCAAGAAGGGATCGGAGTCGAAGAAAGATGGGCATCGTTCTGGAGAGAAGCCCACATGCAAAACTTGCAAGAAGAAGCACTTTGGAAAGTGCAGATTCGAATCAAACTCGAATAACGAATCAAGGTCTTTTGCTTGTGGTTTGTGCAAATCCAAGGAACACAAAACCTTGGATTGCAAGAAGATGAAGGATGCGACGTGCTATCGTTGCAATGAGAAGGGCCACATAAAGACTAACTGCCCCAAGAACAACAAGAAGCCTGAGGAGGCTAAGAAGACTAACGCCAGAGTCTTCAGGATGGATGCGCAGGAGGCTGTGCAAGATGATAACGTCATAACAGGTACATTCCTTGTAAATGATGTCTTTGCAAGAGTACTGTTTGATTCAGGCGCAGATAAGTCTTTTGTGGATCATAAATTTTGTAAATTGTTGAATTTACCTGTCAAAACCCTAAGCGTAAACTATGAGGTAGAGTTAGCAGATGGTACCATAGAAACCGTCTCTACTGTGTTAGATGGATGTACTATATCCATTAAGAACCATTCTTTTCCTCTGTCTCTACTTCCGTTTAAATTAGCTGGTTTTGACATAGTTCTGGGTATGGACTGGTTATCTCATAACCAGGCCCAAATCGTCTGTAAACAGAAACAGGTAGTAATAAAGACTAAGTCTGGTGAGTCACTTACCATTCGGGGAGATACCCAGTACGGACTGCCTGAGCAGGTGACTATGCTCAAGGCTTCCAAGTGTTTGAAGAGGGGATGTGTCATTTACATGGCGCAAGTGATTTTGGAGGAACCTAAACCGAAGTTAGAAGACATCCCTGTCATTTCTGAATACCCAGGAGTGTTTCCTGAAGATCTACCTGGCCTACCACCAGATAGACAAGTCGAATTCAGGATCGATATCATTCCCGGAGCGGCACCAGTTGCCAGAGCACCATACAGATTGGCACCCACCGAAATGAAGGAGTTGCGGACGCAGCTAGATGAACTGCTGGCTAAGGGTTTCATTCGACCTAGTTCATCTCCTTGGGGAGCGCCAATCCTGTTTGTCAAGAAGAAGGATGGATCGATGCGTCTATGCATCGACTATCGCGAGCTTAACAAGGTCACGATCAAGAATAGGTATCCATTGCCCAGAATCGACGATTTGTTCGATCAGCTTCAAGGGGCAAGTTACTTCTCAAAGATTGATTTGAGGTCTGGATACCATCAGTTGAAGGTTAAGGATGAAGACGTTCACAAGACTGCATTTAGGACTCGTTACGGTCACTACGAGTTTCTAGTGATGCCTTTTGGGCTCACCAATGCACCGGCTGCGTTCATGGATCTCATGAATCGCGTTTGCAAGCCGCACTTAGATAAATTCGTCATCGTTTTCATCGACGACATTCTCATTTATTCTAAGAACAAAGCTGACCACGAGAAACATCTTCGATGTATTCTCAAACTTCTGCATAAGGAAAAGCTCTATGCCAAATTCTCCAAGTGTGAATTTTGGCTTAGGGAAGTCCAATTTCTTGGACATGTGGTCAGTGAGTGTGGTATCCAGGTGGATCCCGCTAAGGTTGAAGCAGTAATGAACTGGCAAGAGCCAAAGACGCCAACAGAAATCCGTAGCTTCCTAGGGTTGGCAGGATATTACAGGCGCTTCATTGAAAATTTTTCAAGGATTGCTGCACCCCTAACTTCCCTGACCAAGAAGAAAGTAAAGTTCGTTTGGGGTCCTAAGCAGCAAGAGTCCTTCGATGTTTTGAAACAAAAGTTGAGCAACGCTCCTGTGCTTACCTTACCTGAAGGTGCTGAAGAATTTGTAGTTTATTGTGATGCATCACACACTGGCATGGGGTGTGTGCTTATGCAGAAAGGCAAGGTGATTGCCTATGCATCACGACAGTTAAAGGTGCACGAAAAGAATTACACCACCCACGACTTGGAATTGGGTGCCGTTGTGTTCGCACTAAAACTGTGGAGGCATTATCTTTATGGAATCAAGTTTGTGATCTTTTCTGATCACAAGAGCCTCCAGCATCTGTTTAACCAGAAAGAATTAAACATGAGGCAACGCCGTTGGATGGAAACTTTGAATGATTATGATTGTGAAATCAAATACCATCCCGGCAAAGCGAATGTAGTCGCTGATGCCTTGAGCAGAAAGGAAAGGGTTAAACCCATACGAATTAACGCCAAGCGTATGGAGATAAAGAACAGTTTGATAGAAAGGGTGTTAGCTGCACAGAAGGAAGCTGTGTTGGAAGCTAACTATCCTAATGAAAAGTTAGGAGTAACTGAGGAGCAGTTAACTCTTAGCAAGGACGGAATTTTACGGTTAAACGGACGAATATGGGTTCCAATTTTTGGAGGACTTCGTGATGTCATCCTCCAAGAAGCCCATAGTTCCAAATACTCCGTTCATCCTGGAGCTGACAAGATGTACCAGGATTTAAAGGCAAATTATTGGTGGATAGGCTTGAAAAAGTCTGTGGCCGCCCATGTAGCAAAATGCTTGACATGTGCGCAAGTCAAAGCCGAGCATCAGAAACCGTCAGGTTTGCTACAACAACCTGAACTTCCTACGTGGAAGTGGGAAATGGTAACTATGGATTTTATTACCAAGTTACCTAAGACAAGGAAAGGCAATGATACAATATGGGTTATAGTTGACCGACTGACTAAGTCAGCTCATTTCTTACCCATCAAGGAGACTTATAGCTCCGATATGTTAGCCCAGTTATATGTGGATAAGATTGTAGCCCTACACGGCATACCTGTAGCTATTATCTCTGACCGGGATACTAGGTACACGTCACATTTTTGGAAGAGCTTCCAGCAATCTTTGGGCACACGTTTGAACTTTAGTACGGCTTACCATCCTCAGACAGACGGCCAGAGTGAGCGTACTATTCAAACGTTAGAAGACATGCTACGTGCATGTGCGATCGAATTGAAAGGTAGCTGGGATAAGAACCTACCATTGATCGAGTTCTCCTACAACAATAGCTACCATACCAGCATTAAGGCTGCGCCTTTTGAGGCATTATACGGAAGAAAGTGTAGATCGCCAGTTTGTTGGGCGGAAGTTGGAGAAGTCCAGTTATCAGGACCAGAGATCGTGTTTGAAACGACGGACAAGATTGTCCAGATTCGTAACAACCTCCAAGCTGCCCGGAATAGGCAGAAGAGTTACGCGGATCCAAGTCGTAAGGATTTTCACTTCGAGGTAGGTGACAAAGTCCTACTTAAAGTATCACCATGGAAAGGGGTGATGCGATTTGGTAAGAAAGGTAAACTAAGCCCGAGATACATAGGACCTTTCGAGGTTATCGAACGTGTCGGGTCAGTTGCCTACAAATTGAACTTACCAGAAGAGCTCAGTGGAATTCACAATGTGTTCCACATCTGCAATCTAAAGAAGTGTTCCGCTGACGATACACATGTCATGCCACATACAGATGTGCAAATAGATAAGAGCTTAACATTTGTTGAAAAACCTTTGTCGATTGAAGATCGACAGGTAAGGAAGCTTCGGAGAAAGCATATACCTTTTGTGAAGGTCAAATGGGATGCCCGTAGAGGTCCCGATTTCACATGGGAGTTAGAATCCACCATGAAGGAAAAATACCCTTATTTGTTTCAGTAAATCTCGGGTCGAGATTTATTTTAAGGGGGTGAGGATGTAACACCTCGCAAATTTCGGGTTTAATATTAAAACGACACGTGTCATGTCAAACAAAAACGCGTTGAAAACCCGGATTTAATAAAGATGTTTTCGGTAGGATTTAAAGTGGCGTCATGTTAAATATTACCTCTGAACACCTCAATTATAAATCCCAAGACCCGATTTAATATTATATACATCTATTATACCCTCAATTCAGGAATTTATTGCCAATAATGGAATTTGGAAATGCGTGATAGGATTCTACGAAATAAAAGAATGGAAGTCCTTAATTTACGGGTCTTGTTTTTGGAT
>JARYGA010004732.1:0-41470 GCA_030545235.1 Helianthus tuberosus | reverse complement strand
GCCAGTTGCACTTTTCACTGTCGTCCTATCAGCCCACAAAACAAAGGGTAACTCTTCTGCCCATCTTCCTTTCTTAGCCCCTAGTCTCTTTTTCAAGTTGTTGACAATTATCTTGTTTGAGGATTCTTCTTGTCCATTTGCTTGAGGATGTACCGGAGTAGACGTGATCATTTTGATTCCCCAACTCTTGCAAAAGTCAGTAGTCCTTTTACTTATAAACTGGGATCCATTGTCACAAATGATTCCAGCCGGTACTCCAAATCTGGTCAGGATATTCCTCTTTATGAAGGATACTACTTCTTGGTCTCTAACTTGAACAAATGCTTCAGCTTCAACCCACTTAGAGAAATAATCAGTCATTGCCAGCATAAAGACTTTTCCTCCTGGAGCTTTTGGTAATTTACCTACTTTGTCCATCCCCCATTTCATGAATGGACAAGGGGAAGCTGTAGGATAAAGTGGTTTGGCCGGCTGATGTAATATGTTACTGTGTCTTTGACATGCATCACATCTTCGAGCATATTCTGCAGCATCTTTCCTCATTGTCGGCCAATAAGATCCTATTCTTAACGCCTTTGAGAACAATGACCTGCCCCCAGTATGGTTACCACAATCCCCTTCGTGTATATCCTGAAGCACTTCCTTAGTTTCGAGATCCTCTAAGCACCTCAGATATGGTCCTGCAAGAGATTTCTTATACAAGACATTATTTATAATAGTGAATCGTGATACCTTCATTCTAAAGGCCTTAGGAATCTCATCCTTTGGTATGTGTCCTTCCTTGAGATATCTTATAATTGGAACCATCCAGGACTTGGGATCCTTCTCAGGATACTCATCAGGATCCTGAATACTTAGTACTTCCTTATCCTGAGGATTCGTCGCAGGATATAAGACATGTAACATTGGTATTCGGGTTTCTTCCGGTATCCTGACTGATGATCCTAGATTCGCCAAGGCATCAGCTTTAGCGTTATCCTCTCTTGGTACCTGTTCAAGTGTGAAAATATCGAAATATCCTGCTAATTTTTTGAGAATTTCTAGATACTCGATTAATTTCTCGCCTTTAACTGCATATGATCCCTTAAAATGATTAGTAATTAACAAGGAATCGACATATACTTGCAAATTTTTAATATTCATATTTTTAGCCAACTCTAATCCTGCAATTAAAGCCTCATATTCTGCTTCATTATTAGTAGCAGGGAATTCACATCTAATAGCCTGGGGTAATATGTCCCCCTATGGCGATTTTAGTAGTATACCTAAACCTACACCTCTTACATTAGATGCACCATCAGTATATAATGTCCAGGATTCTAAGTTTTCTCCTAGCTGCTGCACTTCTAAGTCTACTTCATTTTGAATGTCACTACTGAAATCAGCCACAAAGTCAGCTAAAGCCTGAGACTTTATGGCATTTCTAGGTTCATAAACTAAATCATAGGCACTTAATTTTACTGACCACTTAGCCATCCTACCCGACATCTCGGTTTTCGTAAGCACGTTCTTAATAGGATAATTAGTTTTAACATGAATCCTATGTGTTTCAAAATAATGTCTAAGTTTTGTTGATGCCATAACTGTTATGGCTCATTTTCTAAGCATACATATCTTGAACTATATCCTGCTTTTAATTGTTTATCTTTGATCAGGATACTGGACGGGGACATTGCTAACATCCTGGGTGATATCCTGGGGTATATCGAATTAATCATGTGCATGTTAAAGACTGGGACTTGCCAACGGTCAAGTGGACTCCATCTCCTCAAGACTCGGGCGTATTTGTTAAAGGAGAGACGTTGAGCCCGAAAGACCAGGTCTCCAACATTCAACTAAGGAATATTCGTTCGATCCCGGTTATGTAGGATAGTTAGTTACATTTGTTTTACTATAAATAGATGGGGGCGGATCAGATTAAGGCACGAAACTTACACACTTTCAAACACTTTCTCTCTAGCTCATCGTAAACACTACACACAACACTTGTATTCAAATTACATTGTAACACATAGTCGATCCGCACCACATCCTGCACTGTATCCTGATATTTGAAGCAATAGAAGAACAAGGCAGCTGCGATTGTCAGCTCCCGAGGTTTTATGCCGGCGATCTAGATTGATCAAGGGCTTTCCTCGTACATCATGTGTCAACCTTTACTTTTTTGCTCATTGTTTGATCATCGATACAGCTCTATATCCCGAGCCGTATCCTGAAACTGTTTTCATATCTAACTTGGTTAACATATTTTTTACACATAATTTTAGCACACTACCTCACTTAACTAATTTGATCACTTAATTGCTTAGGTAATTTTTGACCAAAACAATTTGGTGCCCACCGTGGGGCAAGTGGTGCTACTTTTACTAAAAATCTTTGTGAAATCGTTAATCGATTTTCTATTTTCAAAACTTTTCGCCACGTTGTTTACAATGGCCTCAAGATCAAACATGAGCTCCTCTACTATGTCTGCTGCAACCTCTGCTACTACCGGTTCGGTGCTTCCACCACCTCCTCCAAGGATGCCATTTTCTTCACAATCTCAAGATGTTATCCCTACTCGGAGTGTCCAGGGATCTGCTCCCGTTTTAGCCTCTAATGATGAAATTCTGACTTTATTTGGAAGTGTGCAGGAACAAATGAGGCAGCAACATGAGACTAACCAAATACTGTTAAGAGAAATACAACTCTTAAAAGCTAGCTCGAGCAGACCCGCTGAAGAAACTGTCACTCCTATACAGCCCAGGGCCTTGAACTTCAGTTCCGCAGTTTACACTGAGGATAATAGGGGGAATATCGTCCTAAGCCATTCTCAGAATCATACCCCTGAGATACCCTCTTCGGTCAGGATGTCGACTGTGAGGAGTTCAGGATATGCTTCGGGATATGGCCAAAATCCTCAGACCGGTAATGTGTCAAATAATAACATTCTTGCTACTAACAACAATGGCTCTTTGCAGGATGCAGGTATGACGTCAACATTTACCCGGGAGCTCCAAAAATTGAAGGACATGATATCTAGTGTACCTGGAGTGGTCCAGCCAATTCCGGAAGTATCCCAAGACAGCCATAGGATATCTCGCTTTGCATATCCAATCTGTGATGCTGAAATACCAAAAAGATTCCAGACTCCCAACATGAAACTGTATGACGGGACTACGGATCCTGAGGAGCATATTGCCCAGTATAGGGAATGGATGGAAATCAATCCTATCCCTCCAGATCTCAAGGAAGCATGCTTATGCAAGGGATTTGGTTCTACCCTGACAGGATCAGCCTTAAAATGGCTGTTAAACGTCCCTCCTCACTCAATTACTTCGTTTGCTCATTTGGTTAATTTATTTAACAGTCAATTTTCTTGTAGTCAGAGTTTTGAGAAACTAACCAGTGATCTTTACAGGATAACTCAAGGGCCTCAGGAATCCTTGAGGGATTATGTGAACAAATTCAGTCGAGAATCCTTGGATATCCCGCATCTTGATGTTGCAACAGCTGTGCAAGCTTTTAAGATGGGGTTACAAAAGGATTCTCAGTTTTATCAGGATCTTGTAATGAATCCCTGCAGGAATCTCGACGAAGCTCGTAACAGGGCTTTGAGATATATCCGTTTGGAAGATGACAAGAAGATGCAGGAGAGGATGAATTCTACCTCAACCTATGAATCAACTAACAGGAAATCAGAAACCTCATATAAGCCATATCGCTCCAAGCCATATGGCAGAAATGATAACAAGAAAGTGAATGCTGTTGAAGACGAGGATCCTGAAGAATATCCTGACTTATCTGAATACTGCTTTTCTGTTAATATACCTGAGTTAATGTATGCTATGCAGGGTTTAGGGGACAAAGCTAGGTGGCCTCGAAAGAACCAGCAGAAAGTTGATTGGAAGGATAAATCCAAATGGTGTGCCTTCCACGAAGACTTCGGACATATGACCGAGGACTACATTGCCTTAAGGAAAGAAATAAGTTACCTGTTAAGCAAAGGGTATCTGAAGGACTTGCTGGGAAAAAAGAAGAATAAAGGTTAGGATCCCGAGAAGGATCCTGAACGAGCTGCATCACCCCCAGCAGACGCCAAGATAATTAACTTTATTTCAGGAGGATCCGATATTTGTGGAACTTCGTATTCGGCGGCCAAGAGACATGCAAAGGAAGCTAAGAGTGAGAGGGGAGACAGACCAGTCAGGATGACTACCCTCACAACTGATAAAGTGATCACTTTCGATAGTGATGACAGGGATACTGTTCAGGATCCTCACCATGATGCTTTGGTAATAACATTATATGTGGCTAACCATTTTGTACGCAGGATACTGGTAGACAACGGTAGTTCTGTCAATATAATTCAGCTGGAAACATTGAAGAGGATGAATGTATCTCCGATGGACATTACTTCGAAGTCCACTGTGCTCGTTGGTTTCAGTGGAGAAGCTAGGACTACCGTAGGGGAGATAAAGTTACCAGTATATGTTGAAGGGGTCAACTCCATACAACGCTTCTGCGTGATGGACTCCTTATCCTGCTATAACATCATACTGGGAAGACCATGGATTCACGATATGAAGGCTGTGCCATCAACATATCACCAATGCATCAAGATCCCTACCCCTTGGGGAGTTGTCAAGGTTGAAAGCGATCAGCAGGAAGCAAAAGAATGCTACTCATCCTCAATGAAATCCTCAACTAAGCCTAGTACAGCATAGCAATTAAAGATGCGGGCCCAGGATATCGTGGAGGATTCGGAGCAGGATGTGAAGAAAATTATCCAGGATCAGGATAATCCTGATATCTCGGTGCTCGTAGGAACCAACATCCCTCAGGATATTGAAGAGCAGTTAACTAACTTTTTGAAATGCAGGATGTCAACGTTTGCATGGAAGCATGAGGATATGACAGGCATATCCAAAGACATTATCACTCACAAGCTTGGAATTGACAAATCATTCAAGCCTGTTCAGCAAAAAAGAAGAAAATTTGCTCCTGAGCGGAATGCGATTATCCAAGAGGAAGTTGAAAGATTGTTGAAGTCCAGGATGATCAGAGAAGTCAAGTTTCCAAGATGGCTAGCAAACGTAGTTGTGGTACAGAAGAAAAACGGGAAATGGAGAATCTGTGTAGACTACACGGACTTGAACAAGGCTTGTCCTAAAGACCCATTTCCTCTCCCTCATATCGATGCAATGGTGGATGCTACTGCTGGACATGAAATGTTAACGTTCATGGACGCATCCTCAGGATTTCAGCAGATTCAAATGGAGCCTTCGGACCAGGAGGATACTGCTTTCATGACACCAACAGGTATATATTGCTATACTGCTATGCCTTTCGGTTTGAAAAATGCAGGTGCAACATACCAGATATTAGTAAACATGATGTTCAAAGATAAGCTGGGGGACACCATGGAGGTATATATTGATGATATGGTGGTGAAATCTAAAAAGGCTGAGGATCACCTCCAGGATATCAAGGGAGCATTTGATATCCTGGATCAGTATAACATGAAGCTGAATCCTGCTAAGTGCCATTTCGGAGTGGGGGCAGGAAAATTTCTTGGATATATGGTGACGAAAAGGGGGATAAAGGCAAGCCCGGAGCAGATTAAAGCTATCCTGGATATAAAATCACCCTCGAATATGAAAGGCGTACAACGGTTAACAGGCCGAGTAGCAGCTTTGAATAGATTTATTTCAAGATCCTCGGAAAAATGCAAGGAATTCTATGATATCCTCAAGAAGAATAAGAAATTTGAATGGGGAGCAAAGCATGAAGCAGCCTTGCAGGATTTGAAGCGATATCTCTCAACTGCACCTCTATTGATGAAGCCTGAAAATGGTGAACCACTATCCCTATACCTCGCTGTATCAGGGAATGCTGTAAGTGCCGTTCTTGTAAAAGACCATGAAGGTCAGCAATATCCTGTTTATTATGTTAGTAAAAGTTTGTTAGATGCTGAAACTAGGTATTCTCATTTAGAAAAACTGATATTAGCTCTAGTCATGGCATCGACGAAGCTTAGACATTATTTTGAGACACATAGGATCCATGTTAAAACGAATTATCCTGTCAAAAATGTGCTTAGGAAACCAGAGATGTCAGGCAGGATGGCCAAGTGGTCAGTAAAGTTAAGTGCTTATGATTTAGTATATGAACCTAGAAATGCCATAAAGTCTCAGGCTTTAGCTGACTTTGTGGCTAATTTCAGTAGTGACATTCAGGATGAGGTAGACTTAGAAGTTCAACAGTTAAGAGAATCTTCAGGATCCTGGACATTATATACTGATGGTGCATCCAATGTAAGAGGTGTAGGTTTAGGTATACTACTAAAATCGCCACAGGGGGACATATTACCCCAGGCTATTAGGTGTGAATTTCCTGCTACTAATAATGAGGCAGAATATGAAGCTTTAATTGCAGGATTAGAATTGGCTAAGAATATGAGTATCAAGAATTTGCAAGTATATGTTGACTCCTTGTTAATTACTAACCATTTTAATGGATCTTATGCAGTTAAGGGTGAGAAGTTAATCGAATACCTCGATATTCTCAAAAAATTAGCAGGATATTTTGATGTTTTTACACTTGAACAGGTACCAAGAGAGGATAATGCTGAAGCAGATGCCTTAGCAAATTTGGGATCATCGATCAGGATACTAGAAGGAACCCAAATACCAATATTACATGTCTTGTATCCTGCAACGAATCCTCGGGATAAAGAAGTAGCGGGTATTCAGGATCCTGGAGCAGAGTATCCTGAAGAGGATCCTAAATCTTGGACGGCTCCAATAATGAGATATCTCAAGGAAGGACACATCCCCGAAAATGAAAATCCTAAGGCATTTAGGATGAAGGTATCATGATTCACTATTATAAATAATGTTTTATATAAGAAATCTCTTGCAGGACCGTATTTGAGGTGCTTGGAGGATCCTGAAGCCAAAGAAGTACTTCAGGATATACATGAAGGGGATTGCGGTAACCATACTGGGGGCAGGTCATTATTCTCAAAAGTATTAAGGACATGGTATTATTGGCCAACAATGAGAAAAGATGCCGCGGAATATGCTCGAAGATGTGACGCATGTCAAAGACATAGTAACATATTACATCAGCCTGCTGAACCGCTGTATCCTATTGTTTCCCCTTGGCCGTTTATGAAGTGGGGTATGGATATAGTGGGAAAGCTTCCAAAAGCTCCAGGAGGAAAGGTTTTCATGTTGGCAATGACGGATTATTTCTCCAAGTGGGTTGAAGCAGAAGCATTTGTTCAAGTTAGAGATCAAGAAGTAGTATCCTTCATAAGGAGAAATATCCTGACCAGATTCGGAGTACCAGTCGAGATAATCTGTGACAATGGTTCTCAGTTTATAAGCAAGAGAACTACTGACTTTTGCAAGAGTTGGGGAATCAAAATGATAACATCTACTCCGGTACATCCTCAAGCGAATGGACAAGCAGAATCCTCAAACAAGATAATTGTCAATAACTTAAAGAAGAGACTTGGAGCCAAAAAAGGAAGATGGGCAGAAGAATTACCCTTTGTTTTGTGGGCTGATAGGACAACGGTAAAGAATGCAACAGGCCAAACCCCATTTTCCTTGGTATTTGGAGCAGAAGCAATGATTCCAACGGAAGTGGCAATACCTACTGCAAGATCTATCCTATAGGATCCTGAACAGAATCCTGAAGCCTTGTGTCAGGATTTGGATACTATAGATGAAAAGAGGGATGCAACAAGGCTAAGGATGGCAGCATATCAACAAAGAATATCCAGAGCATATAACAAGAATATTAGGACCAGAAGATTTAAGGTTGGAGATTGGGTGTTAAGAAAGGCTTTTCAGAATACCACTAATCCTACCGATGGCAAGCTAGCTCCAAAATGGGAAGGACCATATGAAGTTGAATCAGAAGCAGGGAAAGGAGCATATAGACCCAAGAATATAAAAGGGGATATGCTACCGAGATCTTGGAATGCTATACACCTTAAGCTTTATTTCAAGTGAGTTTAGAATTGAATTTCTAACTCAGGATGGTATGAATTCTATCTTTTTTAAATATGTTTGGTTTAATTTATTCTTTGAAACCCAATACTAACTTAAGCATCGGAGGGGTGTTAGCCAACACCCACCTTAGTGTAAGGATGTTTTGCAGTATATGCTTCGGGATATAGCTCCAGGATGCTCACTCAGGATACTTCAGAAGATTAGAGGATTGGCCCCCTCTCTCACGTACAAGGGATCCTGATCCCTTCACAGGTTTAAATGTATTCACCTTTCTTCCGAATTGGGTTTAAACACTCCGCCTGGAGTGCAAGTTATTCAGGGATAGTTTAAGGTGGCGGGACCAGTCCATGTAAAAGTGGCTGACAATTTCGTTACTGTTGGCTATATCCTGAATCCTAAAGGTATATGAGGATTGATCACCCTCTCTCACGAAAGGGTATTTTCATACTCTCTAAGGTTTAAAGGTTTTCACCTTTCTAAGTCTTGGAGTTTATACACTCCCGCCTGTAGCGCACGAAAATTTGGGATTTTCCCCAGGATACGAGGAATTTATTTCCAAAACATTTTTGGGTTTTACCCCTGTGACATGAAAAATTGCCTATGCAATGGAAACTGATATCCAGAAGATTTCTAAGTATTTGAAGACATTGTACACAGGGGACATTCCCACTAAAGCAATAATGTAAAGCTCAAAGGATAAGGCTCGAAACTAATGCACAAAGTGTCTCAGACAGGGGACATCTTCATTGGAAAAGTTGCAAAGGGACTGAGGTTTGATGATAGGGTTATACCCTATTCCTGGTATGATCTTTCCTTTATAAACAAAGTTTAAATTTTTGATAATACTATGTTTGGTAAAAGGATAAATATCCTGATATATTCTCAAAATATGTTTTTAAATACTTTTCAGGATATTTGAAACTAATACTAGTTTGAAACTTTGATCATTTAAATATTATCAAAACAAGTTTTGGAAAAGTGGACTGCTTTTCACTCCTTAAAAAGCTTTCTACAAAGTTGAACGGATCTAATAATAGTTTTTATTATATATCACTGAGCATATTGATCAGGATATTTTTGAAAGATAACAATACAAAATTTTTGCAAAGTTAAAAGGTACATTAAGTAATGCAAGGCAATAACAAGTAAGTTAAGAGATAGTTATATTATTAACATGTCAAAAGTTATGCTTTTGGATTCACCTCAAACCGAGGCCCATCCACCAAAAGCACAATTAGTTTCTACCATACTTGTGTAACGGTTGGAAGATCTATCTCAAAACAGAACATGTCCACCTACAACCGTTACCACATTCAAAACAGGTTATACTAATCGATGACCAAGGGCTTCATCCTAAAACCTAGGACCCATCCACCTTTGGTCATCATATTGTTCTAATGCAGGAAATATAAAATTG
Source organism: Helianthus tuberosus (assembly GCA_030545235.1). Lineage (NCBI taxonomy): Eukaryota > Viridiplantae > Streptophyta > Magnoliopsida > Asterales > Asteraceae > Helianthus > Helianthus tuberosus. Next base: position 32,047 of record JARYGA010004732.1, on the reverse strand, counting down.
TTCGAAGATAGGAAAAGTAAATTGTTTACACAACCACAACCACGAAATTTAAAAGTGGGCTCCGGCCTTGGCACGTATATCCATCATCGCCCACTTCGCCGCTTAAGAAGCGGCACCTTCTTGATCAACAGCCTCCTTCCCAGCATCTGCACCAGCATCGGTCTCAGGATTCTTCTCGGCATCACCATCATCAGCATTGGCCACTTCCTCTGCCGCCTAGAAGGCTCTTCACCAGCATGCTTTACAGGATGAGCAACAGGATGACCTCCGAGATCCCTTAGTCTCGCTTCCCAAGTCTTTATGTTCCAGGAGGTGCATTCGAAACCCAAATCCCTGGCCTCATAAGCCATCCTTATCCTGGCTTGGAGAAGAGAGACGACCACGGATGCTTTGAGGCTATCCCGATATGAACTCATATTCTGCTGGTATTGGAGAAGGGCGGCATCTAGTTTGGCTTGGGCATCCTCATTGGCTTTATGGAGGGTAGCTTGGTGTTCCTGGATCATTGCCTTGTATTTGTCTTCGTAATGCTGGGATTTGGCAGTCGCAATGGTTCCTTGATCAGCTATGGTGGCTTCAGCTTTCTCCAGCTTGATCTCCAACATCTTGTTAAGCCCGCAGGCGTCTTCATACAAGTGCATAAGATGATCCAAGCCCTATCGATAAGGACACAGGTATCGATGTAAAAATAAGCAGGATAAGGACTAACATACTTGCGCAGGATATCGAGAGGAAAATTTTACCTGTTTGAGGAATGAGGTGGCTTCGTTAAACCCATGATTCTCGAGAGAGAATGTCTCAGAAACAGCTGGAGAGTCTGTCTCCTTTCTCTTCCGAGAGCTAGATGCCCGGGTCCTGGATGCCGGAGGGGCTTTGGAAGCAGAAACAGTCCTGGAAGAGGTAGGCTTTGACGACTTTGGCTTGGATTCTTGTTTGATGGGTGTAAGGCTGGAGTAGCAATCCAACTCGTCAAGCTGGAAACCTTCAAGGTTGACAACTGGTACTGCACAAGGGAAGATATTCTTAAACTCATCATACTTTTGAAAAATAATTGATTTAAAATATATGTATAATTGCTGAGAATGTGCTTACCAGACATATCTGAGCTTGATTTCTGGCTTGAATCTGTGAGAGACAGGGAGAAAGTTCTTTCACTGGCAGGAAGTCGGTAGATTTCCTTGATCTTGGATTCGGATTCTGCACTGGGAGGCACTAAATCTCTGAAGTTCGCTGCATAAAAACATCAGGATATAAGTATGGGATATAGTTTGAGGATATAATTGGGGATATTCCTAAAACCCTAAATCCTACCCTTGGTTAACCATTTAACTGGCAGATCGAAACCCTTATCAATAGAGTCTCTTTTTACAAAAAAGAATTTTCGTCGCCATCGATCCTCGTTCTTGGTGGCCTTAAGAACCAAAGGGTTCTTGGAGGTAGAAAACAGAAGAAAACGGTGATCGCCGTGGGATCTCAACCGGTATGCTATAGGGAGGTCTTCAATACACAGGTCAGGAACATGACGAGACTTGATTTGATCCAGCACTATCAAAACTCGCCAGACCATTGGCATAGTCTGGGCATAGCTAAGGCCGGTGAGTTCAAAAAAGCGAGAGATGAAGGGTGGAAATGGGTACCGGAGTCCAAGAGAGAAAGGGTAGGCGAAGAAACAAACCCACTCGTTAGATGACGCGTCTGATTGGGCTTCCCGATCAAAAGGGCGAAAGACTGTTCCGGTGGGGAAGGCGCCGGAATCTTTAAGAGCAGCGATGTCGGCGTTGTTGAAGCAGCAGATTTCCTTTGCTGGATCACGGATGAGATTTTGACTTACGAGGGTTGAGGCCGGTCCGTCCGATCGAGATCTTGTTCGTGATGCCATGAAAGGTGTTGGGCAAACTAAAAGAAACTCAAGAAAGAAGGATAGAGGATGAAGAGAAAAGTGATTACCTGAAAATCGCTTGAAGAATGATGATGATAAGCGGAAATGATTTGGCTAAATATAGGCTGAATATAGGGGGGTAAAGAGTAAATATTGCATTGAAAATGGCACAATGTCATTTCAACCATCGTTTCATTTTAATTGCCTCGATCGACGAGATAAAGTATTTGAAATATATCCGTTGGATTGGTATACCAACCGATATATTTGGGGACAATTGTTATGGCTCATTTTCTAAGCATACATATCTTGAACTATATCCTGCTTTTAATTGTTTATCTTTGATCAGGATACTGGACGGGGACATTGCTAACATCCTGGGTGATATCCTGGGGTATATCGAATTAATCACATGCAGGTTAAAGACTGGGACTTGCCAACGGTCAAGTGGACTCCATCTCCTCAAGACTCGAGCGTATTTGTTAAAGGAGAGACGTTGAGCCCGAAAGACCAGGTCTCCAACGTTCAACTAAGGAATATTCGTTGGATCCCGGTTATGTAGGATAGTTAGTTACATTTGTTTTACTATAAATAGATGGGGGCGGATCAGATTAAGGCACGAAACTTACACACTTTCAAAGACTTTCTCTCTAGCTCATCGCAAATACTACACACAACACTTGTATTCAAATTACATTGTAACACATAGTCGATCCGCACCACATCCTGCACTGTATCCTGGTATTTGAAGCAATAGAAGAACAAGGCAGCTGCGATTGTCAGCTCCCGAGGTTTTATGCCGGCGATCTAGATTGATCAAGGGCTTTCCTCATACATCACGTGTCAACCTTTACTTTTTTGCTCATTGTTTGATCATCGATACAACTCTATATCCCGAGCCGTATCCTGAAACTGTTTTCATATCTAACTTGGTTAACATATTTTTTACACATAATTTTAGCACACTACCTCACTTAACTAATTTGATCACTTAATTGCTTAGGTAATTTTTGACCAAAACAATAACTAGGGCTAATATCAATTTTTCTAGATGAGAATATCTAGTTTCAGCATCTAATAAACTTTTACTAACATAATAGACAGGATATTGCTGACCTTCATGGTCCTTTATAAGAACGGCACTTACAGCATTCCCTGATACTGGAGGTATAGGGACAGTGGTTCACCATTTTCAGGCTTCATCAATAGAGGTGCACTTGAGAGATACTGCTTCAAATCCTGCAGGGCTGCTTCATGCTTCTCTTTCCATTCGAACTTCTTGTTTTTTCTTCAGTATATCATAAAATTCCTTGCATTTCTCGGAGGATCTTGAGATAAATCTGTTCAATGCTGCTACTCTCCCTGTTAACCGTTGAACATCCTTCATATTTGAAGGTGATTTGATATCCAAGATAGCTTTAATCTGCTCCGGGCTTGCCTCTATTCCTCTTTTAGTCACCATATATCCTAGAAACTTTCCTGCCCCCACTCCAAAATGGCACTTAGCAGGATTCAATTTCATGTTATATTGATCCAGGATATTGAATGCTCCCTTAATATCCTGGAGGTGATCTTTAGCCTTCTTAGATTTTACTACCATGTCATCGATGTACACCTCCATAGTGTCCCCCAGCTTGTCTTTGAACATCATGTTTACCAATCTTTGATATGTTGCACCTGCGTTTTTCAAACCAAAGGGCATAGCAGTGTAACAATAAATACATGTCGGTTTCATGAAGGCAGTATCCTCGTGGTCTGAAGGTTCCATTTGGATCTGCTGAAATCCTGAGGATGCATCCATGAAGGTTAACATTTCGTGGCCGGCAGTAGCATCCACCATTGAATCAATATGAGGAAGAGGAAATGGGTCTTTGGGACAAGCTTTATTCAGGTCCGTGTAATATACACAAACTCTCCATTTCCCATTTTTCTTCTGTACCACGACTACATTTGCTAGCCATTTAGGAAACTTCACTTCCCTAATCATCTTGCTCCTTAGTAGCCTTTCAACTTCCTCTTGGATGATCACGTTTCGTTCCGGAGCAAATTTCCTTCTCTTTTGTTGGACAGGCTTGAATGACCTGTCGATACCTAACTTATGTGTTATAATATCCTTGGAAATACCTGTCATATCCTCGTGTTTCCACGCGAATGTCGACATCCTGCATTTTAGAAAATTAGTCAATTGATTTTCAATATCCAGAGGGATATTGGTTCCTACGAGCACCGAGATATCCGGATTACCCTGATCCAGGATAACTTTCTTTACATCCTGTTCCGAAGCCTCCATGATATCCTGGGCCCGCATCTTTAATTGTTATGCTGCATTAGGCTTGGTTGAGGATTTCATTGAAGAAGAATAGCACTCTTTTGCTTCCTGTTGATCACTTCCCACCTTGACAACTCCCCAAGGAGTAGGGATCTTGATGCATTGATGGTATGTTGACGGAACGGCTTTCATATCATGGATCCAAGGCCTACCTAGTATAATATTATAGCAGGATAAAGAGTCCATGACACAAAAGCGCTGCATTGAGTTGACCCCTTGAATATACACATGCAACTTTATCTCCCCTACGGTATTCCTAGCTTCTCCACTGAAACCAACGAGCACAGTGGACTTCAAAGTAATGTCCATCGGAGATACATTCATCCTCTTCAATGTTTCCAGCTGAATTATGTTGACAGAGCTACCATTATTCACTAATATCCTGCGTACAAAATGGTTAGCAACATATAACGTTATTACGAGAGCATCATGGTGAGGATCCTGGACAGTATCCCTGTCATCACTGTCGAAAGTGATCACTTTATCAGTTGTGAGGGTAGTCATCCTGGCTGGTTTATCTCCCCTCTCGGCCTTAGCTTCCTTTGTATGTCTCTTGGCCGCAGAATATGAAGTCCCACAAATGTCGGATCCTCCTGAAATAAAGTTGATTATCTTGGCATCCGCAGGAGGTGATGCTGCTCGTTCAGGATCCTTCTCAGTATCCTGACCCTTATTCTTCTTTCTTCCTAGGAAATCCTTCAGATATCCCTTGCTTAGAAGATAACTTATTTCCTTTCTTAGAGTAATGCAATCCTCAGTTACATGTCCGAAATCTTCATGGAAGGCACACCATTTGGATTTATCCTTCCAATCAGCTTTTTGTTGATTCTTTCGAGGCCACCTAGCTTTGTCTCCTAAACCCTACATAGCATACATTAACTCAGGTATGTTAACAGAAAAGCAATATTCAGATAATTCAGGATATTCTTCAGGATCCTCGTCTTCAACAACATTCACTTTCTTATTGTCATTTCTGCCATATGGCTTAGAGTGATATGGTTTATACGAGGATTCTGATTTCCTATTGGTTGATTCATAGGTTGAGGTGGAATTCATCCTCTCTTGCATCTTCTTATCATCCTCCAAGCGAATATATCTCAAGGCCCTGTTACGAGCTTCGTCGAGATTCCTGCAGGGATTCATTACAAGATCATGATAAAACTGAGAATCTTTTTGTAATCCCATCTTAAAAGCCTGCACAGCTGTTGCAATATCAGGATGTGGGATATCCAAGGATTCCCGACTAAACTTGTTCACATAATCCCTCAAGGATTCCTGAGGCCCTTGAGTTATCCTGTAAAGATCACTAGTTAGTTTCTCAAAACTCCGGCTGTAAGAAAACTGACTATTAAATAAATTAACCAAATGAGCAAACGAAGTAATTGAGTGAGGAAGAACATTTAACAGCCATTTTAAGGCTGATCCTGTCAAGGTAGAACCAAAACCCTTGCAGAGGCATGCTTCTTTGAGATATGGAGGGATAGGGTTGATCTCCATCCTTTCCCTATACTGGGCGATATGCTCTTCAGGATCCGTGGTTCCGTCATAGAGTTTCATGTTGGGGGTTTGAAATCTTTTCGGGATTTCAGCATCACTGATAGGATGCGCAAACTGGGATATCCTGTGACTGTCTTGGGATACTTCTGGAATCGGCTGGACCACCCCAGGCACACTGGATATCATGTCTTTCAGCTTTTGGAGTTCTATGAAAAATGCCGATGTCATACCTGCATCCTGCAAAGATCCAACACCATTAGTAGCAAGAGTGTTATTATTATTAGATACATTACCAGTCTGGGGATTCTGGCCATATCCTGATGCATATCCTGAGCTTCTCACGGTTGACACTCTTATTGAAGAGGGTATCTCAGGAGTATGATTCTGGGAATGGCTTGGCACGATATTCCCCCGGTTATCCTCAGTGTAAACTGCAGAACTGAAGTTCAAAGCCCTGGGTTGCAAAGGAGTGACAGTTTCTTCAGCAGGCCTACTTGGGCCGGATTTCAAGAGTTGTATCTCTCTCATCAGCATCTGATTAGTTTCCTGCTGCTGCCTCATCTGTTCCTGTACATAACCAAACAAATTTAAAATTTCTTCATTAGAAGCTAAAACAGGAGCGGATCCCTGGATACTGCGAGTAGGGATAACATCCCGAGCCACATGACTTTCAGCTCCTTGTGAAGAGGCTTCCATTCTTAGAGGAGGAGGTGGAAGCACCGAACCAATTGTTGCAGAGGTTATAGCAGACATGGTGGAAGAGCTCATGTTTGATCTCGAGGCCATTGAAAACAATGTAGCAAAAAGTTTTGACAATAGAAAACCGAGTAATGATTTGACTAAAGTTTTTAGTAAAAATAGCACCACTTGCCCCATGGTGGGCGCCAAATTGTTTTGGTCAAAAATTACCGAAGCAATTAAGTGATCAAATTAGTTAAGTGAGGTAGTGTGCTAGAAATATGTGTCAAAAATATGCTGATTAAGTTGTTTGTAAAAACAGTTTTCAGGATACGGCTCAGGATATAGAGTTATATCTATAATCAAACAATGAGCAAAAAATGTAAGGGGTGACACGAGATATACGAGGAATGCCCTAGATCAATCTAGATCGCCGGCACAAAACCTCGGGAGCTGATAATCGCAGCTGCCTTGTTCTTCTATTACTTTGAATATCAGGATACAGTGCAGGATATGATGCGGATCAACTAGGTGTTACAATATAATTTGAGTACAAGTGTTGGTGTGTAGTGATTGCTAGTAATTAGAGAGTAAAGTGTGCGAATGAAGTGAGTGCCTTAACTTGATCCGATCATACTATTTATAGCTAACCGAAAACAACTAACTTTCCTAATAAACCGAGATACCCCGAATATTCCCAAGTAACTGTTGTAGTCCTGGTCTTTCGGGATCAACGTCTCTATTCCAACTGATTTGCCCGAGTCTTGGGGGAAGAAGTCTTCTTGAACGTTGGAGACTTGTAACTCTTAATCTGCACGTGATCAATTCAGTTAATACCAGGATATCGAACCAGGATGTTACCAATATCCTGATCCGGTATCCTAATCACAATCAAAAGCAGAATATTAGCCAGGATATATACTCGGAAAATGACCCATAACACTTACAAAACGCCAAAAATAATAAAAAATATTTTTCCTGTTTAATATTTTCTCTGTTATTTTATTTTGTCATCTTGGTCTACATAACGCTATTAAAAAAAATGCCAAACTTGGAAGATGGGATGTCTATCACCCTAAAACTGATAAAGCTGAACAAAACAGTAAATACACACAGTAACTGAAAAGACGGTTACTTTATTACTATCATTTATTATAATAAAAATCCCGCCTAAACTACACGCAAAAAACTTCTATAAGAGAGAGGTCTCTACACAATGGATTGATCACACCCAGAAAACAAATAACATGTTTCCTAGAAACCACTCACTTTAAACGCCAAAAAAATAGTTAAAAAAACCACCGATGGCAAACCATTCACTGAATGGATTCTTCTCTGAGGTGGGTATCTCTATAAGCTTTTGCTGAATGAGATGGACACATATTCAAGAAAAAGAGACTAATGACAGTGATATGTCATCATGTGAGCTTTGTTCTTGATGACTACATGATGCCATGAAGGGATCAATACCAGTGTAAAATGCTAGTTTGGACTCCATTATTATAAATAGCATTCAAGCAGGAGTTGATCTTCAATGACATGTTACCAAACAAGAATATCACACCAAAAAACAATATGTCACTAACAAAGCTTCGTCTAAAAAAGATGGGCGTTATGTTGGAAAGTTGGCATCCAGCTAAGGTATTCAAAGTTCAAAACGCCAAAACAAAATTCAAAGAGAAGAGGCTGATGACACTGAAGATTTGGATGAGAAATTAGATTATCATTTTTTATTTTTTTTCATTTTCTATTGTTTTGTTATCTAATTATCTGTTGTTTGTTATCTAATTCTCTACTAATAAAATACATTATTATATAAAACGCCAAAAACTACAAACACCAAAACACTAATAGTATGAAAACTGTGAGAACGGATGCTGGCAAAACACCTTGTTAATGTATTAAACGCCAAAAAAAATTGACTAACCGCCATAAAAAAAACATTTGGTCCTATTGTAATCTTACGAAAATATTAATGAATCGTAATGAATTATTAACAACTCCACGAACGCCAAAAAATTGACCAGGGAAACGCTATAACGCCAAAAAAATTATCTACGTAACACAAAAACAATTAATTCAACGTGACAGATCTAAGAAACAATAAAATGCCAAGTAGTTAATGAATATAATTAACGCCAAAATAATCTTAGACGCCAAAAATGAAGCATCATGTAACGCAAAATTGGGAAATAAAAAGAGATTGAAAAGACAAAAAAAAAACCCTCACGCCCTGATCATATACCGCGCCACGTGTTAGGCCAGGATGCGTTCTCACCGTTCTCACACTTTAGGGCGTTTTCTCCTGATCCCGTTTATATATATAGGGAGCCGCTAAAACAGAAACCATCCCAGATGTAAGAACCGCGAGAACCACTCTCAACCAATCAGAATAAGGGGTAATTTGGTCATTTCCTTCAAATGTCCAATCTCTCTCTCTCTCTTCATTTAAAGTCATCTGACTTTCTTAATACCTCTTTCATCTCTCATCTCTCATATATCACTTTCTTCTCTCTCTCTTCATTTCAACTTTTGAAAATATCAGAGCATCTCTCTTTTTCTTCATCTCTGATGAAGATGAAGACCGGCGACCCCCAAACACCACCGTCTCCCACCTCCACCCGAACTCAAAAATGTCTTCCACCTACACCCCCTCCTTCTCCGGTGACCCACTCCTTCGCCGGCGACCCCCTCCTTCTCCGGCGACACTCTGTCTTTCTCCATGGCTGTAGTTCAAGCTAATAATTTATTAGAGGATTAGATCCAGCTTGAAAGGCGGTGTAGTGGGTTTTTCTTTAGGGTTTTTCTTGTGGGGTTTCTTCCGGTGGTGGTGGGTTTGACGGCGATGGAGACGGTGGTGGTGGTGGTGAGGATTGACGGAGACGGTGGTGGCGGTGGTGGGTTTTGACGGCGACGGTGGTGGTGGTGAGGATTGACGGAGAAGGTGGTGGTGGGTTTTAACGGCGACGGTGGTATTTGGTTAGCTCTGTTTCTCTGAAATATTTTATCATACACCTTTTTTGTGATTTTGGTTTGCACCTTCATCTTGTTTGGGTTAGCTCTGTTTCTCTGAGATATTTATCTGAAATGGCAGTTTGAAGGTAGAATACTGTTGAAATTTGATTATTTGTTTTCCTTGATTTGGGTATTCTTTATGAAAATGGGTGTTGGATGTTTTATTAGAGATGCTTTTTGTGTGCTTCTGTTGGCCGGCTTCGATGTCGACTGTTTTTACAGGTGACCGATTTTGTAAGCGGTGCCCCGTGGTGCCCACTGGTGCCGGTGGTGCCCCGTTATGCCGATCAAAAAGTTATCGGATCAGAGAGTGAGTTTTTTGTGTCGTTTGGTACTGATATGCGAAACATTTTTTTCCGACAATTGATATTGACGATGGCATTCTTGGCAGCGATGATACAAAAAAAAAGGTTTGAAAAACGTAGATTTTGATAACGATGGAGCGACAAGGATGGTGGAGGGTAGGTTTTTGAACCTGCAACCCCACTTTGCAAGCCTTTTAATTATCGAAAAATCTGAGCCAAACCACGTTTTTTTCGAGAATCCACACATTTTTTTGATGTTGTTGGTTTTTTACATTTTTTTTCCAGTTGATGATGATAACAATCTGTAACATCCCAAAAACGGGTTTGGTAATCAAACCACGTTAATAGTAAAGACGGGTAAAATACCGTTAGTGGTAAATATTAACCCGGTAAATATTAGGACTCAAATAAATAAACCTAATATTAATTAAAAAAAAAAGGAAATAAATACTTTGAGAAAACAAAGTATATAAAAAGGCCAAATTAACGGGACTTAAAACATAACGGGTTATAACTTCCCGAACCCGTTAAAGTAACTAGGAGTAATTAACCTAGTTAGTAGCATGTGATTAAGTAACTAATGGTGAGATATAGCTTCATTTGATCAAAATAAAACATGAGGGACTAATATGGACAAGTGGGAAACTTGTTTTATTAAAAAAAAAAAACACAACACACTTGGTGTGTGTGTGCGTGTAATCGCCAGGAGAAGAAAGAAAGGGGTTAAAAACCCTAGTTCAACAAATCCTCCAAATTGAAGCTCAAATCAAGCCCGAATCGTCTGCATGATTACAAATTCGTGATCACCTAGTCGTGGGGATCATAAGGTATGTAAAAATTTGATGATTCGTGAAGTTGCAAAATTTGAGTTAGCATCATAATTCGCGAATTATGTAAGGATTATAGGAGCTATGGCTAAGTTAGTGATGTACACATGCTTAGGAACTAAACCCTAAGTGAAAATCATACATATGATGCTATGACTTGAATGATTTGGTGATTACCTATATGTGTGTTAAATAGGTGTTGTAGAATGATGAAAAAATTGTGAAATAGATTATTACCCATTTATATGCTAAGTGGGTTTTTTTGTCATTGAAATGAACACTTGAATTAGGATGTTAAAGTCATGAATATTGATGTTCTGATACAAGTTCTAGATGTAGTTCATGAACACTAAACATAAGGGCTTGAAATTGATGTTTGAAACTTGGATGGGAGTTAACCAAGAACTTGACAAAAGAAGTATACGAATCTTGCCCACAAGGTGTTCGTTAAAATGCCTAAACTAGCTAACGAACATGAATGTGCATTTTATATATTAAGGGATGTTTGACTTTCAAAAAGTCAAACTGACCTATAATACGATACATGGTAATTTTGTTATGAAATGCGTAAGGTGGAATAATCGTATTAAATTATGATTAAACTAACCACCTTGAAAACGATGATGATAGTTTGACGCGTAACAAGCTAGGTGGAAGCTTGATGAGGGAGCGGGTCAAACGAATCAAGAAGGAATGGAAAAGCGTAGTTCGGATGCGAGGTAAGTTAAGCTTACGCCCTTTTTACTTTTATTACAAAATGCTTATTTGTGACCATGGAATACGATTTATATTAAGTAAATGAAACATGATATTCCGACGCAATATAATGCTAGTCGGAACAAGTGAAAATGGTGAAATGGTAATCCGGACATGGGTTAACAAATAGATAAAGGGATTTAAAATAACACCATTTGGCATAAGTCATAATGGGTCAAATAAAACAGGAAACGACTTTCAAGTTGGATGATTTCAAAAAGTAAACTGGGATAGGTTAAAGGGGTGAAATGGTAATTAAGTGCCATCTTATAATGACAATTAGTCATTTCGACTAAACGGGTCAAATGGTGTTGTTAACACCATTTGTCAATAATATTTGATGATTGCTTGTTGAGTTTTTTGATCACAGGAATTAACTCATGGTTAGCATTGCTATTATCTAGATATTAATAGCAAAAAGGTATTAAAACGGGTCAATATGTTTATCCGAGCCAGGTACGCATAATTATGGTGTAGTTAAAAGTGCTATTTCGGTCGAATAATTGGTGAGAGTCCTTCGTCGTAAAAGAAGGACCAAAATCGACCAAAACGCCCTTGTAGGCTAAGTTGAACAAACAACCCTTAAAGGTTGTTTAGAAACGAGTTTCATGCTTAAATAAACACTTAGAATAAGTGTAGAAGTTGAAAGATGTAATACGTTAGTCAAATAGCTCTATTTGAGTCTTGCCGTAAAATAACAATCCGAAGGGTAAAACTCGGAACATATAGATATCCAAATTTAAATCCAACACACAAAGAGTTGTAGTTGAAGATTACTTGATAAGAAATGTAGGAATAAGATGCTAGAAATGAATGAAAGCGATCCCAAGCTTTAAAGTGCTTAAAATACCCTTAACGGGTCAAAATAAGCCTACAAGCAAAAACGGGTTTAAATTGTGTAATAAACCTGTGATTAGAACCTAAAGTGGTAGATAACATTAATTTGAAGAAGTGTATGTGATATAAGGATCAAACAAATATGTTTGTTTGATAAAATGCATAAACGGGTTAAAATTAGGTAAAAAGGTAACGAGTCGAAGGCTTAGAAGTCTCAAAATTTATTATGTTGGATGTTGGATTTTAACTCCGTATAATGGAGAATTAAATTACGAACGTGTAGGAAAAAGAATCGGGTAAAACGGATTAAAAACGAGAGAGTTATGCTCGTTTCCGTGAAATCGGGTTATGCTGGGAATCTGCAGCACCAGCAAACAACATTCTGTCAAAAACAAGCCGTAGCGTAGCGCGACCATGCCGTAGCGCTACGTGAGCATGTGTCAGTTTCGCGAAAATCGTTTATTTTAATCGTATATATTTTGCGAACCCGTTTAAATACGTTCTAAGCTACGTATGACTAATCCAACTCATGTTTTATGAGTTTCAGGTAAAATTGTAGCACCGGAGGACGATCAAGCACAATGAAGAACCGAACATGATCAAGAAATAAGCTTCCGCACGACGTTTCGTTGTTACTTTTAAATGACGAATTTAATTACTTTGTGTTCTAAACTTTTAAATTGTAAAAGGTTTTAATAAGCCGTATATCCGATGTATATGTAATCTTAATTACATGATTGTTTTTCGTAAACTATACGTTAAACTTTGATTTATAAGAACGGGTGTTACAAGTTGGTAATCAGAGCTCAAGGTTAAAAGAATAAAGTGTTCGGTTCAAGGCTTGATCGCAAATCCGGTAAGTACATGTATATCAAGGGTTTAGTATGTTTAAAGTGTTGAGAACAACACATATGGTTATCGTGTAATACACGTTACACCAATAAAAACGATATAGAATAGATATAGTCAACGAAATTACACGCGTTGATGCGTATTGTAGAAAATCCTTGTATTATAATACAGGCATCCCTTAATGTCGAAATTACTAACTGTTGTTTATGTTTTGGTTGAAGGACACTCGCATATGAAGATAGCGAGAGTTTAACAAATAGCAGATTTGACAGAGGAACGGTCCAAAGTGTATGCTCATCAAGGACCTAAATCGCGTAGCGGTCGCGAACAAGGCTAATGGCAAGAGAAGCCCGTTAGGGCAAGCATTACCAGGTGCACATTTTAAATATAATTGCACAAATAGTAATATGCAACAAATATGTAGAAATTGAAAGTTGCATATGTAGATTAAAAACTTAGAAAAAGAAAAAACCCGAATAGAAAATGTATTCGGGATATTGTTTCCAAGAGAAACAAATAGAGGCATTACTTACATAGGGCGTGATGTGAAAACTATAAAAAGGTCATGCGTGCCATGTGTTAATCGCTTACTTTGGCCAAGTAAGTAGTGGCATATGATACCATGAACTTCTTATAGCGGACACATTTACATCCGATGTAGTAAGGACGGGGTGAATGGGACAAATTAAAAAGTACCCAAATGAAACAAATGAACAAAATAGTTGAAAATAATGTAAACGCAGAGCCGGGTGACGGAAGCGTATTACATTAGGATAATGAGCCCAATAGAAGGGACAAGGATTAATGTAAATGATGATATAAATGAATGATCAAAAGAAAATTCACGAAAATAAGTCATCTTGGACGAAAGGGCCATGGTGAACAAAACGGGTAAGTAAAACCAAAGTATAGATGACCGCCGGGTCATAAAAACAAAGGTGTTGCCCATACGAAAAAGATAATCAAGGTTGTTAACTTTAGTCGTAGTAAAGCAAGGATAATGATGATAATCGTCACTCATAATTAATGAGGCCGCCAATGGTGGTCACGTAAAGAATAAAAGACATGGTCGAATAAAAGCGACGGATTTCGCTAAGATGACCAAGTAAATCGAAACAAAGTCTTAATGCATACCGGAAGGGGGTGCAATGATAACGATTTCGGTAAAATACCCGGTTGATGGGTAAGGAATTAAACGCATGCGTAGACTGAGAAACAGGAACGCGAAATAAAAAGTCAAAAGACTCGGAATATGAGTCATGACTAAAGGATAACAAGAATTTTCGCAAACATAAATTTTGGTAATTACGTTCAACCATTTCAAAGTTGGACGGGTCAAATAAAGAATGAAGTTTGACATTCATAAGTGATGAAAATTCACCCAAAATGAGTCAAACGAGTCAATTAAGGAATAACGCTTAATATAATAGGAAAACACAAACCGGTGAAACCGGAAAGCTAAAAACAATAAGATAGAAGGACCCGGGTAATGGGTTGTAAAGGAGTATAAGTATGAACCCGGTAACGGTAAGCGTAGGATAAACCGATGTGTAAATGACGTTAGAAGTCGTAAAGTCGGAAAAGATAGTCCGAAAGTAAACAAATGAAACCTTAGACTACGGTCAAGGTCAACTAAAGTTCAAAAGCAAAATTAAATGATTCCAAACATAACAAAGGATGCTTTAAAGCTATATATGTATAAATAGACAATTGAATAAAGACTAGAATAAAAGATGATCTACGGGATCATCATAACCTACGGAATATTAATTAGTGTAAAGGTCTACTGGGCCAAAATGACCCACGGGTCATGAATTGAAGCAAAGGGATCATAAGGGCCTCGCCTTAAAGAGGTGAAAGCTTAAGGAAATAGCCTACGAGGTTAAGTGAAGGAACCTACGGGTCAATAGTGTAAGGTGAGGGGACTTGTTACGATTCCCCGCGTAAAACGAGAACGGAAAACAATAAATTACGGGTTGTCAATTTCCTTGATATAAGTAATTGACATAGTTAAAGAGAAAAACGTTAAACTAAAATTCAGTTTTAGTAAGAAATAACATTTTAATAAATATGAATACAATAAGACGAATTCGGAAATAACAAATATCAAAGAGTATGGGTCTGGACATCGATAGGTGCGAGACGAAACATTCGAAAAGAAGAAGTATGATAAAGAAACGTTGAATTAAACTTAAACATGACGTGACACGCTCACGGACAAGAAAAGAAATATAGAAAATGATCACGTTGTAACGTGAGTTACGGGGTATGAAGTGACGGCGACTAATTAGTCTAGCCGGTAAAACTATTCAGAGTTAAGAAAGCGTCATAACAAATACAAGCGCTTGTTAATATAACACAAGCGCGGGATAGACATGTTAAAATACGAACGAGACTAAGTGGTCAAGTGACAACTCAGTCAATAAAGATAAAGGGTTATAAGCAGTAAGTAACGGCCCGCGAGGCCTTACACATGAAAGACGTACGCGTCAGTATAGATGAAAACTTTTGACCAAAGGAAACGGGAGCCTTGAAAACGAAACTAGGTTCGTTTGATTAAACCAATGAACTACGTAAATAAGGTTTCGGGGATGAAACCTCTTTAAGGGGGGTAGACTTGTAACATCCCAAAAACGGGTTTGGTAATCAAACCACGTTAATAGTAAAGACGGGTAAAATAACGTTAGTGGTAAATATTAACCCGGTAAATATTAGGAATCAAATAAATAAACCTAATATTAATTAAAAAAAGGAAATAAATACTTTGAGAAAACAAAGTATATAAAAAGGCCAAATTAACGGGACTTAAAACATAACGGGTTATAACTTCCCGAACCCGTTAAAGTAACTAGGAGTAATTAACCTAGTTAGTAGCATGTGATTAAGTAACTAATGGTGAGATATAGCTTCATTTGATCAAAATAAAACGTGAGGGACTAATATGGACAAGTGGGAAACTTGTTTTATTAAAAAAAAAAAAAAAAAAAAACACAACACCCTTGGTGTGTGTGTGCGTGTAATCGCCAGGAGAAGAAAGAAAGGGGTTAAAAACCCTAGTTCAACAAATCCTCCAAATTGAAGCTCAAATCAAGCCCGAATCGTCTGCATGATTACAAATTCGTGATCACCTAGTCGTGGGGATCATAAGGTATGTAAAAATTTGATGATTCGTGAAGTTGCAAAATTTGAGTTAGCATCATAATTCGCGAATTATGTAAGGATTAGAGGAGCTATGGCTAAGTTAGTGATGTACACATGCTTAGGAACTAAACCCTAAGTGAAAATCATACATATGATGCTATGACTTGAATGATTTGGTGATTACCTATATGTGTGTTAAATGGGTGTTGTAGAATGATGAAAAAATTGTGAAATAGATTATTACCCATTTAAATGCTAAGTGGGTTTTTATGTCATTCAGATGAACACTTGAATTAGGATGTTAAATTCATGAATATTGATATTATGATACAAGTTCTAGATGTAGTTCATGAACACTAAACATAAGGGCTTCAAATTGATGTTTGAAACTTGGATGGGAGTTAACCAAGAACTTGACAAAAGAAGTATACGAATCTTGCCCACAAGGTGTTCGTTAAAATGCCTAAACTAGCTAATGAACATGAATGTGCATTTTATATATTAAGGGATGTTTGACTTTCAAAAAGTCAAACTGACCTATAATACGATAAATGGTAATTTTGTTATGAAATGCGTAAGGTGGAATAATCGTATTAAATTATGATTAAACTAACCACCTTGAAAACGATGATGATAGTTTGACGCGTAAAGAGCTAGGTGGAAGCTTGATGAGGGAGCGGGTCAAACGAATCAAGAAGGAAAGGAAAAGCGTAGTTCGGATGCGAGGTAAGTTAAGCTTACGCCCTTTTTACTTTTATTACAAAATGCTTATTTGTGACCATGGAATACGATTTATATTAAGTAAATGAAACATGATATTCCGACGCGATATAATGCTAGTCGGAACAAGTGAAAATGGTGAAATGGTAATCCGGACATGGGTTAACAAATAGATAAAGGGATTTAAAATAACACCATTTGGCATAAGTCATAATGGGTCAAATAAAACAGGAAACGACTTTCAAGTTGGATGATTTCAAAAAGTAAACTGGGATAGGTTAAAGGGGTGAAATGGTAATTAAGTGCCATCTTATAATGACAATTAGTCATTTCGACTAAACGGGTCAAATGGTGTTGTTAACACCATTTGTCAATAATATTTGATGATTGCTTGTTGAGTTTTGTGATCACAGGAATTAACTCATGGTTAGCATTGCTATTATCTAGATATTAATAGCAAAAAGGTATTAAAACGGGTCAATATGTTGATCCGAGCCAGGTACGCATAATTATGGTGTAGTTAAAAGTGCTATTTCGGTCGAATAATTGGTGAGAGTCCTTCGTCGTAAAAGAAGGACCAAAATCGACCAAAACGCCCTTGTAGGCTAAGTTGAACAAACAACCCTTAAAGATTGTTTGGAAACGAGTTTCATGATTAAATAAACACTTAGAATAAGTGTAGAAGTTGAAAGATGTAATACGTTAGTCAAATAGCTCTATTTGAGTCTTGCCGTAAAATAACAATCCGAAGGGTAAAACTCGGAACATATAGATATCCAAATTTAAATCCAACACACAAAGAGTTGTAGTTGAAGATTACTTGATAAGAAATGTAGGAATAAGATGCTAGAAATGAATGAAAGCGATCCCAAGCTTTAAAGTGCTTAAAATACCCTTAACGGGTCAAAATAAGCATACGTGCAAAAACGGGTTTAAATTGTGTAATAAACCCGTGATTAGAACCTAAAGTGGTAGATAACATTAATTTGAAGAAGTGTATTTGATATAAGGATCAAACAAATATGTTTGTTTGATAAAATGCATAAACGGGTTAAAATTAGGTAAAAAAGTAACGAGTCGAAGGCTTAGAAGTCTCAAAATTTATTATGTTGGATGTTGGATTTTAACTCCTTATAATGGAGAATTAAATTACGGACGCGTAGGAAAAAGAATCGGGTAAAACGGATTAAAAACGAGAGAGTTATGCTCGTTTCCGTGAAATCGGGTTATGCTGGGAATCTGCAGCACCAGCAAACAACATTCTGTCGAAAACAAGCCGTAGCGTAGCGCGACCATGACGTAGCGCTACGCGAGCATGTGTCAGTTTCGCGAAAATCGTTTATTTTAATCGTATATATTTTGCGAACCCGTTTAAATACGTTCTAAGCTACGTATGACTAATCCAACTCATGTTTTATGAGTTTCAGGTAAAATTGTAGCACCGGAGGACGATCAAGCACAATGAAGAACCGAACATGATCAAGAAATAAGCTTCCGCACGACGTTTCGTTGTTACTTTTAAATGACGAATTTAATTACATTGTGTTCTAAACTTTTAAATTGTAAAAGGTTTTAATAAGCCGTATATCCGATGTATATGTAATCTTAATTACATGATTGTTTTTCGTAAACTATACGTTAAACTTTGATTTATAAGAACGGGTGTTACATAATCTATCCGAAACACCTACCGAGTTGCGATTTCCCGGTGCGTTCGTTTTTGCGTAAAAAAGTTTTTGAAAAAAAAAAGTTAAAACCGTAAACTTTTTAACGCAAAACGTAAAACGTAAAGTTTTTAACGTAAAACGTAAACTATTTAATGTAAAACCTAAACTTATTAACGTAAAACGTAAAAAGTTTAACGTAAAACGTAAAAAGTTTAACGTAAAATGTAAAACGTAAAAAGTTTAAAGTAAAATGTAAAAATTTTAATGTAAAACGTAAAAATTTTAACATAAAACGTAAAAAGTTTTAAAAAACTGTTAAAAAATCTGAATTTAAAAATGTTTTTAATAAAAAAAATTATGTTTAAAAAATAAAAACTAATATAATAATACAAAAAAGTAATAAAAAATAATAAAGACAAAAAGACAAAAAGAGTAATTTTACTAAACTACCCTTTTGGATTAAAATATTAAAGAAATAATAAGACAAAAAATACTTAATATTATATTTAAATACTTTTAATCTTGTCCATCCATCTTGTTGATCTAGTGGCTAGAAAGTGGTTCTTTCGGTTCTTACAACTGGAGGTGGTTTTCTTTTTAGCGGTCCCCTAAATATATATATATATAGAGAGAGAGAGAGAGTTGGATAGAAAGTATGTTTTTCCTAAAAAGTCTAGGAAGCATTAAGAACGCGACATGTGGTATTGAAGTATTTTAACTAAAAGGACAATTGTGTAATTTGAATATCATTTTAATTATGGATTATATTATTAGGATAACTAACTAACCAGAAAATTATGGAAATTAAATATCTCATTTAATTCAAATTGACAGTTTCAATTTAAATCTGGTCTTTCACAACATCTTTACCAGCAATGATTTTTGATGGAGGATTTCTTAGTTTTCTTGACATTGTGTTTTACCAGCAAACAGACTAATCGACATTGTGTTTTATCAGCAAACAGACGATTACCATTGAGGATTAACTGGATTTTTTGTTTGATTTGCTGGAGAAATTCTTGACATTGTGTTTTACCAGCAAACAGACTAATACCATTGTGTTTTAATAGTTTTTATTGAAATCATACAATCCATACAATGTTTTTTGCTAGAGGATTTCTTGATTTCTTGACAGTGTCTTTTACCAGCAAACAGACTAATACCATTGAGTATTAAACTTGATTTTTTGTTGATTTGCTGGAAGAATTCTTGACATTGTGTTTTACCATCAAACAGACTAATACCTTTGAGTATTAAACTTGATTTTTTGTTTGATTTGCTGGAGGATTTCTTGACATTGTGTTTTACATCTAACATATTTGTATCCATTTCAAACAAACAATTTAGATCATTTATATTAAAATACATACTCAGTTTGCCCAACAAGCATAAAAAAGAATGCAAACAAAGAAATATAACATAAAATACACTACTTTGAACATAACATCCAGAAAAAAATAAAAAAATAACAACCACACCAATCAGTGTCTTCGTCTTCAACACAACCCAGTGTCTCGTCTTCAACACACTGTCATCATCAACCTTAAAATGGTAAAACACATCAACTTTAAAATGGTAAAATACATCAACCTTAAAACACACTGTCATCATCAACATATTCAGGTGTCATTTTAAAACACACTGTCATCATCAACCTTAAAATGGTAAAACACTTCAACCTTAAAGCATAGAACGAAGATACGAAAGTGAATCAGGTAACCTGGAGTTAAATGAGACTGACCTGGATTCGAAAAGGGCTCACCGGAACCCTTGACTCATCGCCGGCGGCGGCGTCACCCCAGCCGCTCCTCTCTGCCGCAAGCCTCCTTCACCACTGCTGAACATCACGTCACGAACAACCCCCCAACACCTCTCCCCTGCCCCCTTCTGGTCGCTGAGCATCACCACCACAGCGCCATCCTGCGCCGCCACCTAACCCCACAAAACCCCTCCTCCACTGCGTGTTGCGGCCATCACCGTTTTGAGGTTTTTGGATATGGGTTTAGAGAAAGAGAGAGGGGGGATCGCATGAATTTAGGGATTGGTTATTGATATGGCAGTTTCTTGACTTATTTAAAACACGTCCAATTACCAAAATACCCTCACTATATTAAAAATCTCTAATTATATAACACAGATATTACGAAAATGCCATCCATTTGATCTAAGACATTAAACACACTCATCTAATGGCCTAGATTGCTTCCTACACTTTCTAGGAAAAACACACTTTTCGTAGGATCCCCACTATATATATATATATATATATATATATATAGGGTTGAGTTCATTTCAGAACTCTAAATAACTACAGAACTTTCAGAACTCCTAATAAACAATCATTTTATATATAAGTTTTTGTATTTAGGATCTTTTTATCATCTATTATATGTATTTCTTTGATTACATAGATGTTAAAAGTAGTTTACATATCTTTAATTGCCAAAATTATATATATGTGTCATAACTAATTACATATATGTAAAAAAACTAGTTTACATATGTGTAATTATAAAATTACATATAAAAATGATAAAATTACTCTTAACATGTATGTAATTGTAAAAATACACATAATAAATGATAAAAATATCCTAAACATAAAAATATATAAATAAAAAGATTGTTTATTAGGAGTTCTGCGAGTTCTGTAAATATTTATGGTTCTGAAATGATCATGGCCCTATATATATATATATATATATATATATATATATATTTGAATGACTAATAGTACACAACTTTTAATTACTACTAAACTTTACCAAATTATCATCCTTATTTGGGTTTGAACCCAAGACCTTATACTAAAATGGCAAGAACCTCTACCAAATAAGTTTGACACACTGGTTTGTATATTATATAAAATAGAGTGAATTACAACTTTTGTACTTTATCTATATACCAACTTCAGGTTTTGTCCTTTATCTTTAAAATTGACAAGTTTTGTACTTACTGTTTCAAAATCTTGCACGATATATACTTCGAGCCTAACACAATTATTTTTTTTCAGTTAAATCAGATTATGTGCAAGACACATGATGGTATAGTTGTCCTTTTACTCATATTATTTTAAAAATTATGTTAAAAGAAAAAAAATATGTGTTCACTCCATGTCTTTCTAAAAACCCTCTTTCCCTCCCTCCCTTTCTCTCTCTGTACCACTTCTACCACCACCGCAACCAAACCCGACCAAAAATACCACTACAGTAGCTCGTAGATCTGAAAACGATAACCACCACCTTCAGCCGGTCCCATCTCTCTCTCAGATCTGAAATCGTAGGCTAGAGATGGTCAGAACGACCGGAAATCTTTGATCTCTCTCTCTCTCTTGAACCGACTTAAAAAACTACTACAGCGGCCGGACTTGAACCAATCTCTGATCAAAACTACCCACTATCAGATTGCACCATGATGTCAAGATCTTCCCGTTTTTCATGCCTGCTTTTTCTCCACCAACAATCTGCAATACTAGAATACATTTTACCATTTCCATACAAGCCTGCATTTTTCCCACCAACAATCTGCAACTTCAGTAGCTATAATGATTCTATTACATATGGGTGTTTGAAGTTTGAACAACTTTAAGAACTACAAACAAACTCATATGATCATTTCAACTTCTTTTGATCGTGAACATTAACTATTTCTTTAGTGTCATTTTCAGTCACAGAACCCTAAAACATCTACACTGTTTTTTTTTTCTTGAAAATCAAGTGGAAGAAGTTTGCATATGTGATGAGATTGCTTTCCTGAGTTGTGGGTGGGGACGAAGGAGGAGGGGTGGCAAACACCTTAAACCGCGGTCTCCTCCGATGGTGGTGAAATATGTTTTATTTGTGTATATATATTTTATTTTTTACAAGATATATATTATTTACAAAATAGTCCCGAAAGATTGAAATGACAAATAAGCCCTCATGTTCAAGGCATATGATCCGAAAAAAATATCTGATTTAGCCTCAAGGACGTACCATGCAAGATTTTGAAATGATAGGTATAAAACTCGGCAATTTTAAAATTAGGAATAATAGAAATTGCATATGGATTAATGATTTCCAACATCACTTCTGTAAATAATTTGATATATAGTGACATAGCTCAACCTTGTTTTATTCTTATTGAACAACCTACTTAATAATTATCTAGTGTTACGTGTTCTTTCAATTTTTGTCATGCTTCGATTTGTTTTATATAATACAGCTTAGTTTAATTATTGGTTTATCTTATTGAACAACATACTTAATTTTTTCAATTTTTGTCATGCTTCAGTTTGTTTTATATAATACAACTTAGTTTAATTATTGGTTTATTCTTATTTAACAACCTACTTAATTATCATCAAGTGTTATGAATGAATTATAATATTCCGACTTTCCACATGCTTAACTCCCATCTCTTTATTGTATTTGTATTAATGTCAAGCACTATAAATACTGGCTATTGTATTTATATGATACATCAATAAGAATGAGTTCTTCGATTCTTCTTTCTATTTTTCTCTCTATATGATCTTCTATAATTCTTGTTTACATACATCATATATTGGTTGCTAATAGACCATTGTTTTATAACACGTCAGCACGAGTTGCTTTTGATGATGGATCACATTATTAAAAGGTATGTCATTAACTTGTTATTGTTATCATCTTAAATCTCTCAAAGAATCCATATTATAATTCATACAATTTTGGATAGATTGAGATTTATATAACAAATATTGTTGTGTTTCCGAACCTGAGTAAATGAGCTTAAAGGAATGCTATAAAATTTTAGAATGTAGAAACTATTTCATATGAGTCGACCGACCAATTGATTTGTCACGTTTGGTTTTTCGCTGGTTTACTTCAATGGGTCGGTGCCAATCTTATGTTTGTTTTTTTTGTTGAGATATCATAATCAAATAATCCATTAAAAAGTGTTTAATTTCATCTCATATTGTAATTCATAATTTTTGGGTTAAATCAAGATTTGTAATTATTATTTGAACATAATTATGTGTTATTCATTCTTCCAAAAAAAATGATAACAATAATAATAGTAAATAACAAATAATAAATAAAGTTATAATATTTTTGTATAATCTATAAAACCTAGAAACATGGGTAAACTTTTGTTTCTAGCGTTAGATTAAGGTTAAATGTATATCTATACCACTTTGCATTGTCTTTATTATTGTGTTATTTTGAACAGTTTGATATGCTGTGGGTTTCTTTACAACCATGAATATTTATTGTTTGATCAGTTTAAAACCCACTCGAATTTCTTTTAAGTTTCTAATTGGGAAAATGAAAAGTTTTGCATTAGTATTATTAAATTAGAAGATGAAAAGTTACCATTGGTATTATTAAATTGGATTTATCACAACATATAAATGAATATTCATTAGTTTTTTTAATTGTAGTATTAATATGAAAAGTTTCGATGAAAGGTTTCAATTATTTAATTTTATTATATTATTTAATGAATCTTGCTTTATGTCTATATAATTAAGTTATTTGTGTATGGGATATAACTCAGTATTTTTGTTCTCAAGATATACTTTATCTTACTTAAGCTTAATTACTTTATACTTTTAATTATGGGAAAGAACTCGCTATCGATATACTTTATCTTATTTAAGCTTAATTACTCTATACTTTTAATTATGGGATAAGAACTCGCTATCAAGCTAAGCATCGTATTTATTTATTGTATAAAAAAATAAATCAGTATAATATTTTAAAGGTCTTTGTTGTTAGATAAACATGGAGTTGTATTCTCATACATATATTATTTTCTATCATATGTTTAGATAAAATATGTAACTTTAGAAAGTTATTCTTAATCTATTTGTCTTGTTTGTATATCAATAGCACATGCCTTAAATGATAAGAATGATCAAACCATATAAACATATTCTAAGTCGATATTAGCTTTTATTATACATAAAGTGTTTTTTTTAAATTGTTGATTCATGAACCAAAATTATTTTGTAACATGTGTTAACTGAATTGCATAATATTTCAATATCAACTAAATCAACTAAGAAGTTGATAATTGTGCATGATATTATCACATATTATTTGGTGTAAGTAATAGGTTTCTTTATTTCGTATTGAATATATGTTATAGATGTTTCTATTTTTTTTTAATGTGAGAGCAACAGATATTCTTATAAGATATGCATGTGATTGGTTATGCCATGATAGGTTAATACATAATTTATATATTTTGCTTGAATGTGATGTCATATTATTATTTCATAAGGTTTTATTATAACCTTGTTTTATTTGATAACATGTTATGTATTACTTGATTTACCTTTGTAGTATATGTCATCTATATGCTATATATTGTTTGTATGTAGATGTTTTTTTGGATAAATTAAGCAAATGAAAAACAAAAAATTGTGATTTATCATTACTCTCATAAAATATTATAAATATTGTAACACCTCGTGAAATCATGTCCAATATAGTATCGACACGTGTCATGAACTTTAAACGTGTAACGCATTGATTACGAGGGACTAAAGTTGACAAACGAATAAAGTATGTGTGTAAGAGGATCCAAAGTGTCAACATTTGAAAAGTTTGCCTTTCAACGACTCTACACGATGTTTATGCCCTTAAACGAATAAATTATGAAACGTATGAAACCGTTTGTGGAAGAAAGTGAAAATTTACAAGACGCGAGGGTTAATGTGTCAACATGTTAAAGTTATACCTCTGAGTGACCTTTTAACAAACCCGGAGCTTTGTAACAATTAATTATACTCCCAAGAATAAGTGACGAAAATTTCACAAGGTTTCGATATCGTTTGAGATAAATACGTTAACTTTCGTAAATAAAGGGTTAAAAGCGTCAACAAGGCAAAAATTGTGTTTTCGGTTATCGTTTAATGAAACCGGACCTAACGATGTTTGGTTATATCTTATGGATCATAAAAATATAAGTTATATGAGTTAAATGTGCTTAAAATGGAAATTATTGCATTTTAAAAGGTTCAGGGGGTGAAATGGTCAAGATTGAAACTTGTTGAGCTGGTTATCTACCTGGTGGCGTCGCGCCACACCCCTGCCTCTTTGCCGTTGTGCGACACGATGGCGTAACCTAAACAGAAACATGCACAGGTGCAGGTCAATGCACCTCTCTTCACCCTTGCATGGTTTAATTCAATACAATGGACTGTTTGATGGTTTTAAAAACCATTTTGGACACACCTGATCATCAGAGGAGAGCCCTAACACCTGTAATGATCTGGTGGCAATCTCTAGTAGTATAAATAGGTGAAGATTTGGCAGCCATTCTCACTTGCAAGATCAATTTTCATAACTTTCAAACTTACTCTCAGCTTTGGAGCTTTCAATCTCATTCTTTGGAGCATCCTACCTTGGAAAAAAATTCTCTTAGTCTAAATTTTCATGCTAAGGACCCTTGTAAGCGTTCTTAGCTCCTGTAATTAAGTTTTCATTAATGTAATGACCGAAAGTCAAGGTTAGCGTAAATCTGCTTTGACTTTGTGATTAATCACTAACGGTCCAGCCATTATTCGAATTGAAAGTGGCTATGTGTTGGTAATTATGTAGGTGTTAAACCCTTAAAAGGGCACCTTCAAATTATCACGTTATCTCAGTCAATTGTCGGATTAAACTTATTAACAAAAAGTCAAACGGGTCAGTTTTTACAAAATAATTCATAACTGATAATACTGAAGTTATGGAACATGTTTTAACACTTAAATAACTTGGTAAATAATATAAGAACATGCCTAGGCATGTTCAACCCGACAATTCTGAGTTTAGGCTCGGTTCGCAACCGAAAGTCGCAAAAGTAGACTTTTGCTTTGACTTTCAGTTCTGGACCGATTTAGTTTAGTTTAGTTATGCCTTAGGGTTCCTTTAGGACCATATTATATGTTAGGATAACCCTCTGAGGTTATACTACATGGTCCTTTAGAAATCTGAATCATTTACATGTTTTCGTTAAATGCTTAAAAGTTGACCATTTTGCCCTTATGTTATAAAAATGATATTTTTGAGAATGTGAGAGGACAAAATTTTTTATTACTGATATTTAGGTATGTCCTAAAAGTTTGACATCAGTTTCTGGTCTAAATTCGGAGTTATGCAAGATATCATGAATTGAAAGCTTTTGTTAATTAAATAGCATTTTCCGCATAAATCATGTTTAAACCCAAATTTTGACGCCAAAATTGCTACCCACTGTTATAATATAATATTTAGGGATTTTTGGAAATCTTTGTCAAATTTTATACTGAACATATTATAGAGTTCTAGTGTAAATTCGGTATTGACGAAATTGCCCTTTTCATTGATAAAATGAGTTTTACATAACATTTTGATACCAAACCTTTTCCTACTGATTTCATATGTTAAATAAAATATTTTAAGCTTTAGAAACTGATCAGGACTTCAAAATTTTATAAACATTTCAAATATCGTCAAATACCGACTTTTACGCCAATTAAGCGCATAGTATGGTTTAAAACCATATTTAACGGTTAAGACTTATTACCTATTGATTTTTAAAAATATATTTTTATACTTTAACAGTAAGCTTAAGTCTTGAACTCAGATTTCCAAATTTGACCCTTTAAGCATATGTAAAATGACAAAATGCGCCTACGGTGCATAGTTTGGCCATAAACGATTAAACACACATATGTATGATATCTTGCTGTTATAACCACATAAAACAAATATTTTCACAGAAGGTTTTGGACCAGATCTTCAGTTTATATTTAAACCTCTTTTATAAACTTTAAAAATGACCAAAATACCCCTACAGGGCTTAAATTGTTTTTAAATTCGTTGTGGGCATAATGGAAGATATCCTACTGATATCACAACATAATTCAAGCATAATAATTTAGGGAACTTGTACATGACTTATTCGGTTACCGTTATGCATATACGCGTTCGGTACGGTTTATGTAACTAGTTTGCATAAATTAACCGAAACGGGTTAAACCTTATCATTTTTACTTCAAAATCCAGAATGTGTTTAGTTTACCCATTTTATACAAGTCTTCATACTTGTCGGGTCTAAATCACATTCTAATCCGGTCTTCGCTTAATCTTGCGTTTTGAACCGTAAACCTTTCATTAAAACTAACCGGTGTAAGTTAAGACTTAAATAAGACCCGTTAGGAATCTAATAGGTTATTAAAACCCTCGTTCCAGATTAGGAGCCCAGTAAAAGCTACATGTACTTGCTGATGACATGTCAACCAAGTATATCAGAAAGTTATATTCATTCAGTGAGAATGTAATATCAAACATGAAAGTAAAGTCCAATGCTAGCACGTGCCATCGCCGTTGGTCAAAGGTACAATTGGTCTCAACCATGATTTGGAACTCTCTCATTGGTGTTGATCGTGCCAATAATAATCTAAGAGAGTCTATACTCATCCAACCAGTAAACCTTAGGGGAAAAGTAGCTTCGTTAATCCCTAAACATTCTTGTGGGAATTTGTGTGTGTTTTGTGCCACCGAAGCTGGGGTCGTTTAAACAACTGAAGAATTGGCGAATCGTTTAACTAATAACATCAAGGAAACAATATGTAACTTCTCAAAGGTAGACCACAATTCTGTGGGAGGGCAGTTGAGTGTTTTGAATTCTATCTCACTACCCAACATTCGGGAATCAACTAATTTTATCACGATATCTAGTTGGTGCAAGTTTCCTTTTTATGAAATTGACTTTGGTTTAGGGACGCCAACTTGGATAGCCCCCTGGTGGATAGCCCTCTGTAGTATGCCTATGGTTAATACCACTACCGCGTGTTTGATGGACGAAGCGCGGGGCAATGGAGTTGATGCACATGTCTGTCTAGAAGTTAAAGACGTCCCATATTTCGAAGAAGCTCTACGACTGCAAGTTGGTTCTTTTGCTGCTTAAATCTATGTTTTTCATTTGTTTGATGATCGGTCGGTATTGCTCAAGCTTTTGCACTTCTTGTAAGGAAGTATAAATACTTTAATGCTACTTGATAAGTATGGCTTATTATTCGGCTATAGGCTATGAGTTTCGTTTGAAGTATTAATTTGTATACCTTCATGGGTTCGAGTCAGTTAATATCTCAAAGATATCATTTTGCAGTTTCTCGTCACAATAAAAAGAGATATAATTACCAACTAGTTGTAGGATCCGTGTTACCACACGGGTAGGTTTAATAACCATCGAAATCAAATACTACAAAATAGATTATAATACATCATTTAAATTGTTTGTGTTTAGTTACATATCTTTGTAAAACAATGTTAAAGACAATATGTGTTAGGACATAAAAATTTTATTACTGTGTTACGAAAAAATTATTAGTTCATGTTTGATATAGAAATTAGCTAACTAATTGATAATATGTTGTCTAAAATGAAAGCATGACCTAATTTTATGTTGTCTAATAATTAAAACATGACCTAATTTAAATAACCAAATGTTATTGAACAATTCAATAAAGCCCTTATATTTGATCCAATTAACCTTAATAATGGGTTAGACTTTGAAGGCCCATTAAAACCCTTATACCAAATACGGCCCCAAATTCTAATCTCTCATCTACCGCTCCATCTCCATCTCCGTTCTTCAAAGGGTGACAACGAAACGACAGGGAGTGTTCAAGATTTTCGCTTATCATCAAAAGGTAATCTAAAAAGTATTGATTCGATTTTGTTCTTCTGAAATCTTTTCTTCATTTAATTTTTTATACCACGTTTGTATGTTTGATTTTTTATCAAAGGTTTGTAGTTCTATATGAACTGTAATTTGTGATCATATTTGTTTATTTGATTTGTTATACTTCAGATTCCATCATATGAATGTTCGTATTGATGTTCGATTGAGGTTTATACTTTTGTATTGATGTTCGATTGAGGTTTATATATTTAGGGCTATGTTAAAAATGATTGTTTATCAGTTCTTGTACAAAGATTTTATAAGATTATGATGTTTAGTATAGTTTCAGTTGGTGTTCTTGACAGATTTTATCAAATTATGATGTTTAGTATAGTTTCAGTTTGTAGTTCTTGATGTGTTATACTTCTGATTTTCATATAAATATTTTATAAGATTATGATGTTTAGTATAGTTATATAATTTTAGTCTTTCACAGATTGAATTATAATATTTTGGATGTTTCACATGTTATGTATGTTCATATCTTGATTACTTATGATAGTTTAGATGATACATTTGTGTTTTCAAGTCTTTGTTTATGACATGTCAAGCTCCTCTGATCCTTAATGAGAAGTAATAATGACGGTCCAAATCAAATGTATTTCTTTTTCTCTTTAGGTTAAAATGTGTTGTAACAATTTGCAATGAGTTATAAAGCATCATAGAACCTGAATATCACACTTACACATTCATCACAGTCTCAAACGTACATGATTTCATCATCAGTAGTCGTCAACAAACCAAGGACTTAGGATTTCATATCAGAAACCACAACAACGAAAATTGAAGCAAATAGTAACAGCCCGGTTTGGGGTTTTGTGTCACACTGTCGAAAATAGAAGCAACATTTGGTCTTTCACATTCTTGACATTGAATATATAAAATAACCTTTTAACGTTATCTAATGTTTTAGTCTATTAGTTATACTCTTTTTAATTGCAATACTTAGAATAATCTTTTAACGTTTTACTCTGTTATTTATTAATGATATTCATAGTATTTTCTCTGATAGTTCAAAGTTAGAAGGATGTATGGGTTTGCTTCTTACATGACCGACAACCAAAGGAAATGTTTGGTTAGTATTTTAATCTCGGTTATGGCGAATTTAGTTTTCTTTATAATATCATGTTAGACAGTTTCTGATTTTAATTTATTTATACATAGGTTCTGCCAAAAAAATATAAACAATGGATTAAAGAGTTTAACTATCCAGTTGGCTTTGTCAAAGTGCGGACAACTAATGACCAAGTCATTGAAGTCAAGGTATATGATTTAGGAAACTTCTGTTATTTCTACAATGGGTGGTATTCCGTAGTTGAAACTTTGAAACTACAATCTAGATCGTGGCTTGTATTTCAGTATGAAGAAGCATTAGAAAGTTTCCGGATATTTTATTTCTATGACAATATTGCATTTGCTACATCTGATTATTTTTACTACAGACCCAATGGCGCTTTTGATAAACCTGATGCTATGGTATGTAGTTCACAATCTGGTTTCAGTATATTTATTATGGTTTGTTATTTCTTGGTTGTTAGTATATGAAACTATTAATATTTTTTTTCTCATTGTAGCATATCAATCGTTTATTTGTACATCACAAGATGGACAATACCATTCCAAATTATCCGGTTGTTATTAGAGGTCCTGGGAAGCATAAATTTTTTGTTCGAATGGATGTTATTGACAATCAGCTTTACATAACAACTGGATGGGATCGGATTAAGAAGAAATTTTCACTAAGTGATGAGCATCTTCTTGTGTTTGAAATGATTGATCTTCACACTTTTGATATGTCCGTTTTCAATTGTTCCAAGGATGTTGATTTAGTGTTGCCACCGGAATTATATGCTGCTATTAAGGAAGAAGTTGTAGAAGAGGTTATCAGTATCTCTGATGGTGAAGATGTGCATGACATAACTAAGGACAATGAAGCTGAAATGCTCCCTGTACCCACGAACAACGAAACTATTCCAGTAGTTTTCCGTGTGGACAATCATTTTGTAAGTTTCTGTAACCAAAAAGTACTAACAGGACCTTACGTTGTATTAACCATATTATAATACTATCTTTCTTAACATTATTTGTTGTTTGTTACAGCGCATTAAAAAATATCTCGCTAAAAAACTTGGCTTGTATAGGAAGAGGACTTTAAAGATTGTAGATGCTGCTGGAAATGTTTGGGATGTTCGAGTTGGTATCGAGTCTCCTGATGGTCGGTTTTACATAAAAGAAATGAAACAGTCTGTGAAGGATAAAAAGATGGTTCCTCGTGAAGAGTTTACCCTTAAGTTCGTCATGGGTAAAGGTATTTTCTTGTTTGACTGAATGGTTGTGGGGCTTTTGCGGATAATGTTATTATGTATGGAAACAATGTTATTTGTTTGTGGTTGTTGGTTTGCTTAAAACTCTTTTGTAAAAGTTGATAGTTTAGTTTTGATCCTAGTGGTACGAAGGGTGTAGGTACAGATAAGTTTTTGGTTGCATATGTTACTGAAACACTGCAGGCTATGTATTAAGAACATGTAGTGTTCCTAATGACTAACGGTTGAAAGTATTACTTTCATTAGTTATTTCTTGTCTTTTAGATATATGTTATTGTTATTTACCTTTCATTGTTTTATAATTGTTAAAGCTATCAATTTTTAAAAATGTATACTATTTTTTAAAACAATTCTCTAAAATAACATCCATTATTATTAGATAAAAGGAACATGTTCATAGGATGTGCAAAACATCATACCAAATAACTTCATACATGAACCGACTTTTGTTCAAAATGCTATTTCTACAACGACTATAGATTTTGTAGAACTTCTTTGTAGACCATGTTAGTTGTGGTTTTACACACTTGTTTTCCC
>JARYGA010004731.1:0-33066 GCA_030545235.1 Helianthus tuberosus | reverse complement strand
ACGTTTAAGAGCCATTTTAAGGCTGACCCTGTTAAGGTAGAACCAAACCCCTTGCATAGGCATGCTTCTTTAAGATCTGGAGGAATAGGGTTGATTTCCATCCTTTCCCTATATTGGGCAATATGCTCCTCAGGATCCGTAGTTCCGTCATAGAGTTTCATGTTGGGGGTCTGAAATCTTTTTGGGATTTCAGCATCACAGATGGGATACGCGAACCGTGATATCGTGTGGCTGTCCTGGGATACTTCTGGAATTGGCTGGACCACCCAGGTACACTGGATATCATGTCCTTCAGTTTTTGAAGCTCCCTAGAAAATGCTGATGTCATACCTGCATCCTACAAAGATCCAACACCATTAGTAGCAAGAGTATTATTATTATTAGATACATTACCAGTCTGAGGATTCTGGCCATATCCTGAAGCATATCCTGAGCTTCTCACAGTTGATACTCTTACTGAAGAGGGTATCTCAGGAGTATGATTCTGGGAATGGCTAGGCACAATATTCCCCCGGTTATCCTCAGTATAAACAGCAGAACTGAAGTTCAAAGCCCTAGGTTGCAAGGGAGTAACATCCCGAGCCACATGAATTTCAGTTCCTTGTGAAGAGGCTTGCGTTCTCGGAGGAGGTGGTGGAAGCACCGAACCAATTGTTGCAGAGGTTGTAGCAGACACGGTGGAAGAGCTCATGTTTGATCTCGAGGCCATTAAAAATAGTGTGGCAAAAAGTTTTGAAAATAAAAAACCAAGTAACGATTTTGCAAAAACTTTTAGTAGAAGTAGCACCACTTGCCCCACGGTGGGCGCCAAATTGTTTTGGTCAAAAATTACCGAAGCAATTAAGTGATCAAATTAGTTAAGTGAGGTAGTGTGCTAAAAATGTGTGTTGAAAATATGCTAAATAAGTTGTTTGCAAAAACAGTTTTCAGGATACGGCTCAGGATATTGAGCTGTATCTACGATCAAACAATGAGCAAAAATGTAAAGGGTGACATAGGATGTACGAGGAAAGCCCTTGATCAATCTAGATCGCCGGCACAAAACCTCGGGAGCTGAAAATCGCAGCTGCCTTGTTCTTCTTATTGCTTCAAATGTCAGGATACAGTGCAGGATATGATGCGGATCGACTAAGTGTTACAATGTAATTTGAATACAAGTGTAAGTGTGTAGTGGGCTCCGGCCTTGGCATCAATATCAATCATATTGTTTTAGTGCAGGAAAGTAAATTGTTTGACAGACAGGAAATAGATATTGTTCAACAAACAACAACCACCAAATTTAAAAAATGGGTTCCGGCCTCGGCATCAATATCCATCATCACCCATTCCGCTGCTTTCAAGGAGCAGCACCTTCTTCGACCATGGCTTCATCAGCACCAGCATCCGCTCCAGCATCCTTAGCAGCATCACCACCAGCATCAGATACCTTCTCATCCACCTTAGCAGGCTCCTTAATAGCAGGCTTCACAGGATGCTCCACGGGATTGCCACCGAGATCCGTCAACTTCTCCTCCCAAGCTTCAACATTCCACGAAGGGTAATCAAGGCCCATGGTCTTGGCCTCATAAGCCATTTTCAACCTGGCTTGGAGGAGAGAGGTAACGATGGATCCCTAAGGCTTTCCCGATAAGAGGCCATGTCCTGATCGTGTTGAACCTGAGCTGCATCATATTTGGCTTGGGCCTATTGGGTGATCTTCTTGAGCGCATCCTGATGTTCCTGGACCATTGCCTTGTACTTATCCTCATAATGCTGTGACTTGGCGGCAGCGATGGCTGCTTGGTCAGCTACAGTAGCCTCTGCTTTCTTCAGTTTGCTCTCAAGCATCTTATTCAAACCACATGCATCCTCATAGAGGAACATTAGGCGCTTTAGACCCTGCAATTAAAGGAACAAGTATCAATATATGGGTAAGTGTATTCAGTATATGTGTGCAGGATATAGAATAAGGATACTCACCTGATTAAGGAATCCGGTCATGAATTTGCTGGACTCGGTAAACCCGTGATTCTCAAAGGGGAATACGTCGGATGAGGCTGGAGAATCTGCTTCCTTCCTCTTACGAGAGCTGGAAGCTCGAGACTTGGATGCTGGAGGAGCTTTGGGTGCAGTAGCGGTTTTTGAACCGGTAGGCTTTGACGTGACTGCTGGCTTAGGGTTGGTTTCTTGCTTAACAGGCATAGGACCAGAGTAACTGTCCAGCTCATCAAGCTGGAAGCCTTCAAGATTGACAATCGGCGCTGTAGAGAAGGGAGAAATACTTAACTCTTAATACTCATATTCTGTAATTAGTCTAATGGCATACTTACCAGACATTTCTGAACTTGATTTTTGAATTGAACTTATGAGAGACAGGGAGAAGGTTCTTTCACTAGCAGTAAGTTGATAGATCTCTTTTATCCTGAGCTTCGATTCTGCACTTGGAGGGGCTAGATCTTTGAAATTTGTTGCATAAGAAATGAAGATGTCAGTTAAGGATAAAGTTTTAAGATATATTTGGGGATATTCCTAAAACCCTAAATCCTACCCGAAGTCAACCATTCAACTGGCAGGTCAAAACCCTTGACGATAGAATCCCTTTTTACGAAAAAGAACTTTCTTTGCCACTGATCTTCATTCTTAGTGGCCTTGAGGATTAGGGGGTTCTTAGAAGTGGAAAAGAGGAGAAAACGACTATTTCCATGGGACCTCAGTCGATATGCTATGGGGAGATCTTCAACACAAAGATCAGGGACGTGACGAGATTTAGTTTGGTCTAACACCATTAAAACTAGCCAAACCATTGGCATGGTCTGAGCATAACTGAGGCCGGTGAGTTCGAAAAAACGGGAAATGAAGGCTGGAAAGGGATACCGGAGTCCCAAAGAGAAAGGATAGGCTAAGAAACACACCCACTCGCTTGATACTACGTCTGATCGGACCTCCCGGTCGAAGGGACGAATGATCGCCCCTTGCAGGAAAGGCGCCGGAGTCTTTTAGAGCGGCAATGTCGGCGTTGTTAAAAGAGCAAATCTCTTTTTTGGGTTCTCGGAGAAGATTCTGACTTTCAAGGGTCGGAGATGATTCGATTGTGCGTGATCTTGTTCGTGAGGCCATGGGGGATTTCGACTAAGAAACGAGATATTGAAACGAAGAAAAACAGAGAAGAGAAGAAGGAAGTACCTGAGAAGAGCCTAGGATGAAGTGATTATGATGCCATTGCCTTGCATAAATATAGGCTAGTCATAGGGGGTGATGAGTAAATATCGCATTGGAAGTTGGACAATGTCATTTCAAGCGTCGCTTCAACTTAATTGCCTCGATACACAAGATAAGCTTTAAAATATATCTGTTGGAAATTGGTATACCAACAGATATATTTTGAGGACAATTGTTATGGGTGGTTTTCTTCTCGTATATCCTGAATAATATTCTGACTATGTTTCTTTTATTTGTGATCAGGATACTGGATCAGGATATTTGTAACATCCTGATACAGTATCCTGGTGATGACTAATTAATTCACGTGCAGATTGATGGTGCAAGTCTGTAACGTTCAAGTGGACTTCTTCTCCCAAAGACTCGGGCAAATCTGTTGGAATATGAACGTTGAAGCCAGAAGACGTGAACTACAACGTTCACAAAGGGAATATTCGTTATATCCCGGATTTGTAGGCTCGTTAGTTAGTTTTGTTTTACTATAAATAGGAGTGATCGGATCAGATAAGAACACACACAATCTCTCATACACTCTGGCTCTCTAGCTGCAAACACTCACAACACACTTACATTTGTATTCAAATCACATTGTAACACTTAGTCGATCCGTATCATATCATGCACTGTATCCTGATATTTGAAGCAATAAGAAGAACAAGGCAGCTGCGATTGTCAGCTCCCGAGGTTTTATGCCGGCGATCTAGATTGATCAAGGGCTTTCCTCGTACATCTCATGTCACCCTTTACCTTTTTGCTCATTGTTTGATCATAGATACAACTCAATATCCTGAGCCGTATCCTGAAAGTTGTTTTTATTAAACAACTTAATCAACACATTTTTAATACACATTCTTAGCACACTACCTCACTTAACTAATTTGATCACTAAATTGCTTCGGTAATTTTTGACCAAAACAATCCTCATCTCTTTTCTCTTTCTCATCCTCCGGCAAAAATGGCGAGGCAAACTAGGTCTAGTTCCGATGATTTTGCTCCCTCATTTATTCACCAAAATATTCTCCAAGATCCAGAGAAGGAGATATGTTCTTTCGACAGTGCTCATCTGTCAGTTCTTAAAACCTCCGGCATCTTCCAGGAGGGGACGGTGTTCCGGTCGTTCAACGGAGAAATTCGATCAGACATGGTCTCTAACGAATGGATGTGTTTTAACGCCTTTCCATTCACTTAGGGCTTCGATTTCCTTTCCCTGGCTTCATTACTGAGTTTTTCTAGATTACAAAAATCAGCTTTATTCAAACGATGCCAATGCTTTGGCGGGTGTTGCTTGTTCTTGATCGAATCAAGAACACCCACATTCCTGATCTTTCCGTTCATGATCTCCCTTTAGCATACCGGCTTAGATGCCATGGCTCTTTCCGATTCTTGTTTTACTCTACTTCCAGTGATCCACTGATACTCCGTGCCACCAGGAACGAGGAGGAATGGAAATCCAAATTTTTCTTTGTGAAAAGAGATTCAATCCCTGGTGGAACGGAATATCTGGTGAAGTGGTTGAGAAAGGGTAGGATTTAGGGTTTTAGGATGATCCTGTCTTATATCCTATCCTATATCCTGAACTGATCTTTGATTTTCTTGTATACAGCTGACTTCAGGAAGCTTGCACCCCCTCTTGCTGACTCGGAAAAAAGGATCAAAGCCATCACACTTCTTCCAGAAGTTTCAATCCGTACCCAGCTTCTTCAAGTCAACACTCCAGCTCAAACATGTCTGGTAAGAATCCTGTTCAATATCCTGCATACATGTTTTTATTTGATGTTGTTATAAAAAGGGTTTTAAGTTATTCCCTGTATGCATATTCTAGCAAACTTCCAATCCTTCTGGACCTTGAAGAACTTGGCAGTTATCCTATTCCTGTCAATGTCAAGAAGGAAACCCCTACTACCACCAGCTCCAAACCGATCCCAGTTCCTAAGCCTAACCCAAGAACTCGTGCTTCTACCTCCAAGAAGAGAAAGGGTTCCGAGACCAACACTCCAGGTTCTGAAGGGTTCTCCTATGAAGAGCTTAGCTTCACCAAGGCCCTAAAGCCTATGACCTCTTTCCTTAACAAGGTAATATCCTGATGCTATATCCTGCGCTTATATCCTGATTGAATATCCTGGTTAGTAAATCTTAACCCATACCTGTATTTTGACTTGCAGGGTCTTCAGCGTCTGCTTCATCTCTACAGTGATGCTTGCGGAACAGCTAAGCTCCAAGAAGCCAAGATCAAGCAACTTGAGACCACCATTGCTGATCAGGGCACCATTGCTGAAGCCAAGACTCGGAATTATGAGGATAAGCTGAAGAAGGTCACCCAAGATGCCTAAGTGAAGCTGGCAGCCGTCCACATTGAGCAAGAACAGGCCATGATCTCCTTCCGGGAAGGAATCAAAAACTCTGTTGTTGTCTCCCTGTTGCAAGCTCGTATTAAGATGGCTTATGAGGCCAAGGATACAGCTCTTGAGTGCCCATCCTGGCCGGTTGACTGCTGGGTGGCAAAGCTTAAGGAGCTTGGAGGCAATCCTGTGCCACATCCTGCCAAAGCTGGGGATGGAGAGACCTCTAAGGCAGCTGAGGTGGTGGACAAGGCTGGAGAGAAGAAGGACGCTAGAGAAGATGCTGGTGAGGATGCTGCTCAGGATGCTGAAGCTGAGAAGGCGAGGAAGGATGGTGGTGATGCTGCTGTGTGAGGGCACTCAAGTGGGCAATGATGGATATTGACGCCTAGGCCGGAGCCCACTTTTTTAAATTTGAATGGTTTGTAATCCCAAAACAATTTACTTTTCCTGCACTTACTTTTCCTGCACTTGAACAATTTATATTTCCTGCATGCTTTTGAACAATCAACAGTTGAAGGTGGAGGGATCCTGTGTTTTCAGGACGAAGCCTTCAACTGTTTATGTAAATATGGTTTAGGACTAATTGCACTGTTGGTGGATGGGCCTCGTTTGAGATGAAACAAATTGTGCAACCTTTTGCATGTGAATAATAAACTAACCAACCTTTCGGCCTTATCTTTGTTGTCGTATTTCTATTACATTGCATGTATTCGATTTGGAAAGTATTTTTCTGCTTTATTATTTCAAATATTCTGAGAAAACATTTTAAAAAATATCCTGAAAAGTATTCTAAAAAAATATCCTGATCTGGATACTGTTATTAATCTTAGTATCAAATCAGAAATACATAAATCTAAAAACTTAAGTTATTTAGATGAGGTTTCAAAAGATAAAAAAGGGAAGATCATACCAAAGACTCTTAGAGAGTTGATTCCAATTTTCCATCTTTGATCCTTTTGCAACATTCCTCTCATGGATGTCCCCTGTGCACATTCAGGAAACTGAGTTCATCCTTCGAATTGTATCAAGGTGTATGTCCTCTGTGTTCAGTACATTTGAATACTTGGGAATTTCTCGATGTAAATACAATCACATTTTGTTTGGAACCTGTCCATAGACTTTAGTTTTTCTGGGGATAAACCCTTAATATCCTGGGGCTAAACCCTTAATATCCTGGGGATAAACCCTTATTTTCGAGCGCTACAGGCGGGGGTGTATAAACTCCAAGACTTAGAAAGGTGAAAACCTTTAAACCTTAGAGAGTATGAAAATACCCTTTCATGAGAGAGGGTGATCAATCCTCGTATACCTTAAGGATCTAGGATATAACTAATAATAACGAAATTGTCAGCCACTTTTACATGAACTGGTCCCGCTATCTTGAACTATCCCTGGATAACTTGCGCTCCAGGCGGGGTGTTTAAACCCGATTCGAGAGAAAGGTGAACACCTTTAAACCTTGAAAGGGATAAGGATCCCTTAAACGTGAGAGAGGGGGCCAATCCTCTAATCTTTCGGTTAATCTTGAGCATATATCCTGGAGTAATATCCTGAAGCATATCCTACAAAACACCTTCAAACTAAGGTGGGTGTTAGCTTGGCTAACACCCCTCCGATGCTTAAGTTAGTATTGGGTTCAAAAGAATAAATAAATTCAAACATATTTAAAAGAGATAGAATTCATACCATCCTGAGTTAGAAATTAAATTCTGAACTCACTTGAAATAGAGCTTAAGGTGTATAGCATTCCAAGATCTCGGTAACATATCCCCTTCCATATTCTTGAGTCGGTATGCTCCTTTTCCAGATTCTGATTCGACTTCATAAGGTCCTTCCCATTTTGGAGCTAACTTTCCATCAGCGATTAGTGGTATTCCGAAACGCCTTTCTTAATACCCAATCTCCAACTTGAAATCTTCTAGTCCTTAGATTCTTGTTATATACTCTGGATATCCTCTGTTGATATGCTGTCATCCTTAGCTTTGTCGCATCTCTTGTTTCATCCACAGTATCTAATTCTTGGCATTCGCCTCGGGATCCCGGAGGCCTGATCTTGCTGTAGGTATCACCATTTCTGTCGGGATCACTGCTTCTGCCCCAAACACCAAAGAAAATGGGGTTTGCCCAGTTACACTCTTTACTGTTGTTCTACCAACCCATATGACAAAGGGTAATTCTTCTGCCCATCTTCCTTTCTTAGCCCCTAGTCTTTTCTTCAAATTGTTAACAATTATCTTGTTTGAGGATTCTGCTTGTCCATTTGCTTGAGGATGTACCGGAGTGGATGTAATCATCTTGATTCCCCAACTTTTGCAAAAATCAGTAGTCCTTTTACTGATAAACTGAGAGCTATTATCACAGATTATCTCAGCTGGTACCCCAAACCTAGTCAGGATATTCCTCTTTATGAAAGACACTACTTCTTGATCTCTGACTTGAACACATGCCTCATCTTCAACCCATTTGGAAAAATAGTCTGTCATTGCTAGCATAAAAACTTTTCCTCCTGGAGCCTTTGGCAACTTTCCCACTATGTCCATACCCCACTTCATGAATGGCCAAGGGGAAGCAATAGGATATAATGGCTCAGTAGGCTGATGCAGTATATTGTTGTGCCTTTGACATGCATCACATCTTCGAGCATATTCTGCTGCATCTTTCCTCATAGTCGGCCAATAGTATCCTGTTCTTAGCACCTTCGAGAATAATGATCTGCCCCTAGTATGGTTGCCACAATCTCCTTCATGGATATCCTAAAGTACCTCCTTGGTCTCAGGATCCTCCAAGCACCATAAGTATACTGAAAGCCTTAGGATTCTCAAAATATTATTAATACAGCAAGAGATTTCTTAAACAAAATATTATTTATAATAGTAAAACAAGATACCTTCATCCTGAAAGCCTTAGGATTCTCATCTTTAGGGATGTCTCCTTCTTTAAGGTATTTTATGATCGGAGCTGTCCATGACTCAGGATTCATCTCAGTATACTCATCGTCAGGATCCTGGATACTTGTTACCTCCTTATCCTGAGGCTTGAAGTGTTCCATCGTAGGATACAAGATATGCAGTACTGGTATTTGAGTTCCTTCTGGTATCCTGATTGTTGATCCTAAATTTTTCAGAGCATCTGCCTCAGCATTATCTTCTCTTGGTACCTGTTCAAGTGTAAAAACTTCGAAATATCCAGCTAATTTTTTGACAATTTCAAGATATTCGATTAACCTTTCACCTTTGACTGCATAGGATCCATTGAAGTGGTTAGTAATTAACAAGGAATCAACATATACTTGTAAATTTCTAATATTCATATTCCTGTCCAATTCTAATCATGCAATCAAAACTTCATATTCTGCTTCATTATTAGTAGCAGGAAATTCACATCTAATAGCCTGGGGTAATATGTCCCCCTGTGGCGATTTTAGTAGTATACCCAATCCTACACCTCTTACATTAGATGCACCATCAGTATATAATTTCCAGGATTCTAAGGTTTCTCCTAGTTGTTGTACTTCTAGGTCTACTTCATTTTGAATGTAACTACTGAAATCAGCCACAAAGTCTGCTAGAGCCTGAGACTTTATAGCATTTCTAGGTTCATACACTAGATCATAGGCACTTAATTTTACTGACCACTTAGCCATTCTACCCGACATCTCAGGTTTTCTAAGTACATTCTTAACAGGATAATTAGTTTTAACATGAATCCTATGTGTCTCAAAATAATGTCCAAGCTTAGTTGATGCCATAATCAGGGCTAATATCAATTTTTCTAAGTGTGAATATCTAGTCTCAGCATCTAATAAACTTTTACTAACATAATAGACATGATACTGCTGACCTTCATGATCCTTTACCAAAACAACACTAACTGCATTCCCTGATACTGCAAGATACAGGGATAATGGTTCACCATCCTCGTGCTTCATCAATAAAGGTGCGGTTGAAAGATATTGCTTTAAATCCTGTAAGGCTACTTCATGCTTTTCTCCCCCACTCGAATTTCTTGTTCTTGTTCTTCTTCTTCTTCTTCAGGATATCATAGAATTCTTTACATTTCTCTGAGGATCTTGATATAAACCTATTCAATGCTGCTACTCGTCCTGTTAATCTTTGTACATCTTTCATGTTGGAAGGTGACTTGATATCCAGGATGGCTTTGATCTATTCTGGGCTTGCTTCTATACCCCTTTTGGTTACCATATATCCTAAGAATTTTCTTGCCCCTACTCCAAAATGACACTTGGCATGATTTAGCTTCATGTTATATTGATCCAGGATATCAAATGCTCCTTCAATATCCTGGAGATGATCCTCAGCCTTCTTGGACTTTACCACCATATCATCAATGTATACCTCCATGGTGTCCACCAGTTTGTCTTTAAACATCATGTTCACCAATCTTTGGTAGGTTGCACCTGCATTTTTTAAACCAAAAGGCATAGCAGTATAACAATAAATACATGTTGGTGTCATGAAAGCAATATCCTCCTGTTCTGAAGGTTACATTTGGATCTGGTGGAATCCTGAGGATGCATCCATGAAGGTTAACATCTCATGACCGACAGTTGCATCCACCATCGAGTCTATATGAGGCAGAGGGAATGGATGTTTAGGACACGCTTTGTTCAAGTCTGTGTAATCTACACAAACTCTCCATTTCCCATTCTTCTTTTGAACTACGACCACATTTGCTAGCCACCTAGGAAACTTGACTTCTCTAATCATCTTGGATTTTAATAATCTTTCAACCTCTTCCTGAATAATTGCGTTTCATTCAGGAGAAAACTTTCTTCTCTTTTGCTGAATAGGCTTGAAAGACCTGTTTATTCCAAGCTTGTGAGTTATGATATCCTTAGAAATACCTGTCATATCCTCATGCTTCCATGCGAACGTAGACATCCTGCATTTCAAAAAGTTAGTTAATTGACTTTCAATATCCTCAGGGATATTGGTTCCTACGAGCATCGAGATATCAGGATTATCCTGATCCAGGATAACTTTCTTAACATCTTGCTCTGAAGCCTCCAAGATATCCTGGGCTCGTATCTTTAATTGCTATCCTGCTTTGGGCTTTGTTGAAGACTTCATTGAGGAATAATAGCATTCTTTTGCCTCTTGTTGATCACTTTCCACC
The DNA here is from genome assembly GCA_030545235.1 of Helianthus tuberosus. Taxonomy (NCBI): domain Eukaryota; kingdom Viridiplantae; phylum Streptophyta; class Magnoliopsida; order Asterales; family Asteraceae; genus Helianthus; species Helianthus tuberosus. Next base: position 22,390 of record JARYGA010004731.1, on the reverse strand, counting down.
TTGACAACCCCCCAAGGGGTAGGAATCTTGATACACTGATGATAGGTTGATGGGACAACCTTCATGTCATGGATCCATGGTCTGCCCAATATAATATTGTAGCAGGATAATGAGTCCATGACACAGAAACGTTGCATTGAATTCACACCCTCAATGTATACTGGTAGCTTTATTTCTCCCACAGTATTCTTGGCCTCTCCACTGAACCCCACAAGTACAGTGGACTTTGAGGTGATCTCCATTTAGGAAATGTTCATCCTCTTCGGTGTTTCTAGCTGGATAATGTTGACAGAGCTGTCGTTGTCCACCAATATCCTGCGCACAAAATGATTAGCAATATATAGAGTTATCACCAAACCATCATATGAGGATCCTGAACACTATCCCTGTCGCCACTATCAAACGTTATCACTTTATCGGTTGTGAGGGTTGTCATCCTGGTCGGCTTATCTCCACGTTCTGCCTTAACTTCCTTCGTGTGCCTTTTTGCTGCAGAATAAGAGGTTCCACAAATGTCTGATCCTCCTGAGATAAAGTTGATTATCCTGGCATCCGCAGGAGGTGATGCTGCTCGTTCAGGATCCTGCTCGATATCCTGACCCTTATTCTTCTTCCCGCCCAAAAGATCCTTCAGATATCCTTTGCTTAGCAGATAGCTTATTTCCTTCCTCAGGGCTATGCAATCTTCCGTGATATGTCCAAAATCCTCATGGAAAGCACACCACTTGGATTTATCTTTCCAATCTGCTTTTTGCTGGGTTTTCCTAGGCCATCTTGCTTTATCTCCCAAACTCTGCATAGCATACATTAGTTCTGGTATATTAACAGAAAAACAATATTCCGATAATTCAGGATACTCCTCAGGATCCTCATCCTCCACAGCATTCACTTTCTTGTTGTCATTTCTGCCATATGGCTTAGAACGATATGGTTTATATGAGGATTCTGACTTCCTGTTGGTTGATTCATATGTTGAGGATGAATTCATCCTCTTTTGCATTTTCTTATCATCTTCTAGTCTGATGTATCTTAAAGCCCTGTTTCGAGCTTCGTCAAGGTTCCTGTTTTGGTCAAAAATAGCACAAGGATAATACAGCCAAATCCGATTTTGTGAGGTGTGATGCTTGAATAAATGGACAAATGTATGAACAATGTATGAATGAAATGAAATTGGGACACAGGGATTTATATGAGGAAAAAGCCCTTGATCAATGTATGATATCCGGCATAAAAAACCTCGGGTGATGGAAACTACCGATCACCAACTATATTAAACAAATGATGTTACAAATCGGGATGACAACAAGCTTGTTACAAGGATCACTAGTGTGCAAAAAGTGTGTAATCGTCAATAAGTTGCAGAGAGTTCTCGAGTAGTGTGTGTTTGCTAACTATTCTGTCTAATCAAGTTGTTATCCCCTTATAAAAATAGAAATAACTAGCTAACTAATAATCCGCAAATCATGCTAGCTTCCCACAACTTCCATAACGGTCACACAAGCCATGCACGTGCAGAATAATGGAGCATATTCCCCTGGAATCTCGGCAAGACCAAGTCCCACTCGTATACTCCTGCAAAACAAGTTCAAACATAATGGAAACAATTATTAGCATAAGGATCATAATGAGGATCCTGGATCCTTAACCCTGCAACATCTTTTGAGGATCCTTAATTCAAAACTAAACTGAGGATCCGTGATCCTGGCTGCACTTGAGGATCCGTGATCCATAGGTTGTGGAAATCCATCCCTAACAATTGCCCCCAAAATATGAGGAATTAAATATAACTAGATGAGTCATATTTTCTGCCTTATCGCCAACGAATCTGTTAACGTAAATATAGCCGTTGTAATCGGACTAGCAGTTGCAACCTGACGTCAGCGACATGACTACCTGCAAATTCATCATTATAAATTCAGAGTTAGAGATAAGGATCAAGATGTGTTTAAATTCGAGCATTCCACTCCTTTAAATCTTCATCCAGAGAACAAACAGGTATTCTCTCTTTCTGTCACACCCATCTTATTATTACTTGAATTTAATAAAATTTCATACGATTTATATAAAAGATGTCCAAATTAAAACATAGTAACTAAAACGAAGTTCCAAGTAATCAAACTAGTCACCAATGACTAGTGAAAACATTCATGACCTGATGGGCAAATTGTTTACATTCAAAAGAAATAGAAACATCGTTTAACAAAGTTATGAAATCGCGGATGCTTCAAAAGCGTGTTCGGTTCTTCAAAAACCTGTTTGATCGCCATCCGTATTCTAGCAATACCTGAAACTGGAAATGTTTACATAAAGACTAGTATTAAAGTTCTTAGAATATTACATAATCGAAACTACGATCAAAACGGATCCGATTAGCTATAATATCGAAAAATTTACAAAAATTTCCAGACTCTACCGTAACTTACGGTATCTACCGTAAGTTACGGTAGTCACTTAATGGTTCTGGTCTACCGTAAATCAGTAGTAATCCACCGTAAAGCTTCTGATCTCTACCGTAAGTTACGGTGGGTACCGTAACTTACGGTAGCCACTGCAAGTTTATGTTTTGACCGATTTGGTTATAAAGCCCAAACCAACTCTCGGGTTTCTCATTCTTACAAACCAACATGTTAAATTCTCATATTCTAATATGTCGTTTATCAACGATGTTAAAGACCAATTTACTATATCACGAAGCATTCGCCACGCATAAATCGATTATTCGACCCGTTTGGCTCATCTACGAAATCCTCCATTATGATGACTACCAACAAGTTGTAACCAATCCTGGTCTTATTAATCAATATACCGAACATTATCGCTTCAAATTAAGACAACCTTTATTCTACAATTCACTATACTTATGCAAATTATCAAAGTTTACCCATTGTAACGAATCAAGTTACATACCTTCAAAGCACACCCTTTAGTCGTGCATCAACACCGGCTTGTCCGCTCGAAGCTCCGGCTTCCTTTCCTATAGAGTTCAATCACATTGTATTTAGAACCCTTTGTTTCACATGTAACGCATAGTTTACCATTTAGTACAATTTATGCGTTTTTGTTTATATCTCAACAATTTGCTTTCTATTTGGCGTTTTCACAAACACTTTAAGGGCAGATTTTTATATCATTTATATTCAAGTTCATGGCTTGTTATTTAACTCAAATTTCCACCAATTTAGCTCTCATATATTAGATTTAACATCCCTATTTCATAAATCTCTTTCCATGAACTCTATTACACTAGAATAATGCTCAAAACCCTAATGTTTATCAATATCTCACAAGACCCATGAATCACCTTCAAGGTGTTCATGAAATTTTCAGAATTTAGGTATGATTTCACATATTGTTGTCTAGGTTTTACTCCTGGACACTATATCATTCCTATTCTACCCAAATAACAAACATGCATCATCAAATTTCAGATTTCACAAATTCATGAGAATTTCAAGTAGAGAATTCTCATCAAATTTTACATACCTTATAACCCTCTTGCGATGAGGATCACAAATCTCAGCTCGGATTTCGTTTTGGACTGGATTTAAACCCTCAATTTCTGAGATTTGTGGAGTTTTGGGGTTTGAAGAACCCTGGTCGCCCCTCCCTTTCCTGGTTCGATCTCCACACACGCCCACAATGTGTTTTGGGTTTTTAATTTTTTTTGTTTTAATAATATTAGTTTCAATTTGGGCACTTTCAGCCCCTCAACTATTATTTGGTTCTAATTTTTTTAGTGTTTTAACCCATTGTAAATCACTACAAGGCTTTTACCTAACTAGGTTATTTTAATCCTAGTTAGTTCACTAGTTTATTTAGCAGCATTATATTTAAAATAAATGATTTGCATTTTCGGGGTGTTACAAGTCCACCCCCCTTAAAAGGGTTTCATCCCCGAAACCATAGTGCGTACCGAATAAGGTAGGATAGAGACGTCGCATCTCCTCTTCGGATTCCCATGTAGTGTCCGAACCTTTCCTATGCTCCCACTTGATCTCGACTTGATCAATTTGTTTATTTCGCAAGTGCTTAACTTTTCGATCCAAAATTTCTATGGGCCTTACAATATAATTCAAGCGATCATCCACTTCAATATCGTCGTAGTGAATATAAGTTGTCTCATCCGCTAGACATTTCCGAAGATGTGACACATGAAATGTGCTATGAATTCCGCTTAGTTCCTCCGGTAGTTCAAGGCAGTAAGCTACCTTTCCTACCCGTTCTACGATCACAAACGGCCCGATAAACCTCGGGCTCAATTTTTCCTCTTTTTCTAAACCGGATAACCCCCTTCCATGGGGATACTTTGAGCATGACTTTGTCGCCAACCTGGAACTCAATCGGTATCCTCCTTTTGTCAGCATATGCCTTTTGTCTATATTGAGCCGCTTTCAAGTGTGCCCGAACCACATCAATCTTTTCATTAGTGGCTCGTACTATATCTTGGTGGGCGAGTTCACGTGTGCCCACTTCACCCCAACATACCGGGGTTCGGCATTTCCTACCATAGAGCATTTCGTACGGTGACATCCCAATACTAGCATGGTAGTTGTTATTATACGAAAACTCGACCAATGGTAGATAAACATCCCAACTTCCTCCAAAGTCGATTATACATGCCCGTAGCATGTCCTCCAACGTTTGTATTGTTCTTTCACTCTGTCCATCCGTTTGAGGATGGTACGCAGTGCTGATGAACAATTTGGTTCCCATTTGCTCTTGGAAATCTCGCCAGAAATTTGAAGTGAACCGGGTATCCCTATTGGACACGATGGATACCGGTACTCCATGGCGTGCTATTATCTCATTAGTGTAAACTTCTGACATCTTTTCTGACCTATAAGTCTCACAAATCGGAATGAAGTGAGCACTTTTCGTCAGTCTATCCACCACTACCCATATAGCATCGAAGTCGTGGTTCAACTTTGGTAGCTTGGTTAATAGGTCCATCGTAATATGTTCCCATTTCCAAACAGGAATTTCTAACGGTTGGAGTTTACCGTATGGTTTTTGGTGCTCCGCCTTGACTTGTAGACATGTCAAGCATTTTTCCACGTATTTCACAACATCTCTTTTCATTCCGGGCCACAAATAGTTTCGTTTTAAGTCGTTATACATTTTGGTCGCTCCTGGATGGATGGAATAACGGGACTTATGAGCTTCATCGAGTAGAAGCTTTTTAACTCCACATGTGTTAGGAACCCAAATTCTATTGAAACGTGTTTTCAAACCATGGTTGCCTACTTCGAGATCTTTAACTTGGCCAACAATCATTTCCTTTCTCCAGTTTTCCGTCTTTACTGCTTCATCTTGTGCTCCTCGGATTCGTTCAAATAAGCCCGAGGTCACAATGAGCTGCAATGATTGTACTCGTATTGGGGCATAATCTGCCTTTCGGCTCAACGCATCGGCTACTACATTGGCCTTCCCGGGGTGGTAGTGTATTTCACAATCGTAATCCTTGACCGTTTCTAACCATCGTCTCTGGCGCATATTTAACTCCTTCTGATCGAAGAAGTATTTTAGGCTTTTGTGGTCGGTGAATATGGTGCACTTTACCCCATAAAAATAGTGTCTCCATATTTTTAACGCAAATACCACCGCAGCCAATTCGAGAACATGCGTGGGATACTTCTTTTCATGTATCTTCAATTGCCTCGAGGCATAAGCTATAACTTTTCCCCGTTGCATCAAAACGCATCCGAGCCCTGATAATGAGGCATCCGAATAAACCACTAAGTCTTCGACTCCGTCCGGCAATGTTAATACCGGAGCTTGAGTTAATTTCTCTTGTAGCGTCTGAAACGCCCTTTCTTGTTCAACGCCCCAAATGAACTTTTCCTCCTTCCGAGTTAACTTTGTTAGTGGAGACGCAATCTTGGAGAAATCTTGAATGAATCTCCTATAGTATCCCACAAGCCCTAAGAAGCTTCTAATTTCCGAAGGGTTCTTCGGGGGATTCCATTTCGACAAGGCCTCAACTTTTAACGGATCCACCAATATTCCATCGGCACTTATGATGTGGCCGAGGAATTGAACCTCTCGTAACCAAAAGGCGCACTTCGAGAATTTCGCATATAACCTTTCTCGTCTAAGTGTCTCTAACACCTCTTGTAAGTGGTGTGCATGCTCAGCTTCACTTTTTGAATACACCAAAATATCTTCGATAAACACGATGACTGATTTATCCAGCATTGGCTTGCAAACCCGGTTCATAAGATCCATGAAAGCCGCGGGTGCATTTGTTAGCCCAAATGACATCACGAGGAACTCGTAATGTCTGTATCGCGTGCGGAAAGCCGTCTTCGGCGCATCTTCCTCCTTGACCTTTAGTTGGTGATACCCCGATCTAAGGTCAATCTTTGAGAACCAGTTCGCACCTTGTAATTGGTCGAATAGATCATCTATCCTCGGAAGCGGGTATCGGTTCTTTACCGTGAGTTTGTTTAACTCCCGGTAATCGATACACATGCGCATACTTCCGTCTTTCTTTTTCACGAACAGTACCGGTGCGCCCCAAGGAGACACACTCGGCCTTATGAATCCTTTGTCAAGCAGGTCTTGAATCTGGGACATCAACTCTTGTAATTCCAACGGCACGAGTCGGTACGGTGCTTTAGCTACGGGTTTTGCGCCCGGAATCAATTCGATTCCAAACTCTACTTCCCGTTCTGGTGGTATCCCCGGTAAATCTTCCGAAAACACATCTTCGTAGTCCCGTACTACCGGTACATCTTCAATCTTCAGTGATTCTTTCTCGGGCTCATTTGCGTATATCATAAATGCCTTGCATCCTTGCTTCATAAGCTTGTGAGCTTTCAACATCGAGCATATTATGGGGTTGCCTCCTTTTTCGCCATAGATAGTGACGTGTTTTCCGCTCAGAGATGTTAGCTTTATCTCCTTACGAAAACACACGACCTTTGCGTGGTGCTGAGATAGCCAATCCATCCCAACGACTACTTGAAATTCTCCCATTGACATCGGGATTAGGTCTATTAATATTCTTCATCATCGATGCTTAATTTGCAGCCTCGACAAATATCACAAACTATAAAACTCTTGTTGTCCCCTATTTCAACTTCTAAGGGCACAGATAATTTCGTCAATACAAATGAAGGATGTCGAATAAATCCATGTGAAATGAAGGATTTATTCGCACCCGTATCAAATAATACACGAGCAGGAATTGAGTTTATTGTGAATATACCTGAAACCACATCGGGTTTTGTCTTCGCTTCAGCCGTGGTAAGTTGAAAGGATCTAGCTTTCGCCTTTGGAGCTTCTGCTGGAGACTCTTTAACGTCTCTCCTTCCAACTAAGTCTGGGCATTCCGACTTTTTGTGGCCGGGCTGATAACATTTATAGCAAATGGAAACCTTTCCCGGACATAACGATGCGGTGTGTCCCGTCTTCCCACATACCGGACACGGCTTGTCTTTGAAGCGGCACTCACCCTTGTGCCCCTTTCCACACACCTTGCAACTTGGCGACCCGCCTTTAGCATCCACTTTCTTTCCCGATTCCGCCGTTCGAGCTTTCTTTGTAGGGCTTGGATTCACATCATGTGCCCTTCGTTCACCCCTTTCAACTTGTTTCTTCAATTCAATTTCCCGTTCCCGGGCAACGTTTATGATCTCGGTAAGGGTCTCGTATTTCGAAGGAGTCATAAACTCCCTAAACTCGGTGCTCAGCATGTTATAGTAATAGTATATCTTCTGCTCTTCATTCGTCACCAATTCATTGCAAAACTTCATCTTATCCATAAATGTCGCTGTAATCTTGTCTATGATCTCGCCTTTGTGCCTAAGTTTCATGAACTCTTCTTTGATCTTATTAATGACCGCCTTGGGACTATGATGTTTAAGAAACGGTATCTTAAACTCCTCCCATGTCATGGCTCTCACCGCTTCGGCCCCTATTTCATTCTTTTTATTGTCCCACCAATCTTTGGCTTGAGCTCTCAACTGACCCGTTCCGTAAGCAACGAAGTCACTTTCGTCGCAATGGGTCCTTTCAAACACCCCTTCAATGTCGCCCAACCATCTTTGGCAAATTATCGGGTCAACCTCCCCGTTGTAAATTGGTGGTTTACACGCCATAAATTCTTTGTATGAACACCCTTTACGTTCTCCCGATTTCTCTTTCATAAGGTTGACACTATCGTCCAACCTTTTGACTCGCTCCTCGACAAGTGACAACACCGTGTTTTGAATTTTGTCTATAAACCCGGATAGACTACCTTCAATTGCCTTCCCCACTTCTTCGGCAATTATTTCTTTCATTTGTTCGGTGCTTGTCTGCACCGGATCATCATCGTTTCTTTCCGACATCTTGAAACTGAAATGTTTACATTAAACGTTAAACATTTCATTTATAACATTGCTTCATTTGTTTCGGTTTAGCCAAGTTCCTAACTTGCTTTAACCGTTCACATTTGGTGCACTTTCCGGGTTTGAGTAAATTAACACACTCTTCCCATGCACGTCAATTCACTTCTCGTTTCTTACATAAGATATAATCTATTAAAATAATAAGTTAATTCTTACCGGACGATCAATCAAGCTTGAACCGAACACTTTGTTGGCAACCTTAAGCTCTGATTACCAACTTGTCACACCCATCTTATTATTACTTGAATTTAATAAAATTTCATACGATTTATATAAAAGATGTCCAAATTAAAACATAGTTACTAAAACGAAGTTCCTAGTAATCAAACTAGTCACCAATGACTAGTGAAAACATTCATGACCTGATGGGCAAATTGTTTACATTCAAAAGAAATAGAAACATCGTTTAACAAAGTTATGAAATCACGGAAGCTTCAAAAGCGTGTTCGGTTCTTCAAAAACCTCTTGCGATGAGAATTTCAGATTTCACAAATTCATGAGAATTTCAAGTAGAGAATTCTCATCAAATTTTACATACCTTATAACCCTCTTGCGATGTGGATCACAAATCTCAGCTCGGATTTTGTTTTGGAATTGATTTAAACCCTCAATTTCTGAGTTTTGTGGAGTTTTGGGGTTTGAAGAACCCTGGTCGCCCCTCCCTTGCCTGGTTCGATCTCCACACACGCCCACAATGTGTTTTGGGTTTTTAATTTTTTTGTTTTAATAATATTAGTTTCAATTTGGGCACTTTCAGCCCCTCAACTATTATTTGGTTCTAATTTTTTTAATGTTTTAACCCATTGTAAATCACTACAAGGCTTTTACCTAACTAGGTTATTTTAATCCTAGTTAGTTCACTAGTTTATTTAGCAGCATTATATTTAAAATAAATGATTTGCATTTTCGGGGTGTTACACTTTCCTTCTCTCTAAATTCTTCTATTCTAATCCTCCTTTCTCCGAGCATCCATGACTAAGATGGTTCTCCGATCCTCACCAGCCAAGGATCCCAAGAAGGATAGCCCTTTGAAAAGCCAAGGCGTCACCAAAAACCCTTCGTTGGAACTTTTCCGTTTTACCGATCCTGAGATTGATCGGATTCGTCATTGCTTCCCGGCGGAGGCTGTCTTCAGATCTTTTAACTCTTCAATGAAGAGTGAATGTGTTTCCGACACTTGGGTTTCTTTTCTAGCCACCCCTTTCCTGATAGGGTTTTCTTATCCTTTCCCTGCTTTTACACAATCCTTCTTCACATTCACGGGCATGTGCTACATACAAGCTATGCCAATGATGTGGAGAGTTCCGTACACCATTGAGAGCATCATCGAGCATGAAGGTGTAGAAATAGGGATGTATGAGTTGAGTCAGCTATACAACCTTGTTAGCCATGGTTCACACCGCTTTCTGTTTAAACACAAACCTGGCCAGTCTCACCCAATCCTCAAGACCACCAAAAACGATACCCACTGGAAGAGCTATTTCTTCTTTGTGAGGAGGGACTCAATCCCAGATGGGAAAAATCTCCCCAAAAAGTGGATCACCCAGGGTAGGATATGGGACTTAGACAAGGATTAAAGTAGGACTCTGTTTCTGTTAAAGATAACTGATTCTTCTTTTGGTTTTTGCAGCCATCTCGCTTTCTCATATTCAAGAAACACCTGCAACAAAAGAAAGACTTGTTGTTTTCTGGAAGCTTGATCCTGTTGTAAGGACATTTCAAGCCAAAGCAAAGGATTCACAAGAAGCATCCTCCGGTTCCTTCACAATGTCAAGTAAGTATTCGAATCTGTGTATAAATAAATATTTAAATGAAAGTAAAATAAGAATACTTATCTGTGTTTTGCATTTGTAGGCACTGGAAAATCCTCAAAATCAGCTTCCAGGTTCAGCGTCAGTGATCTTGACGCGTTTACTTCCTCCAAGTCCATCAAGAAAGAACTAGCTGCTAGTCTCAGCACCCCCATCCCCAAAGGCATGAGCACACGGGGCAAGGGTGCCAAGAAAAGAAAGAGCTCCGAGTCCCTTGAAGGCCTCCCTCTCATCCAACACCAATTCGAGGAGTATGTCTCCGAGGTAAGGATCCTGGATCCTTAAGTCTGATCTTCACTTTCTGAGGATAACGGATCCTGATCTTATACTTCTTTTATGCAAAAATTTGCTGAGATTCAGATGCTCCTGGATCACAATCTGGCAGAGACTGAGAAGAAAATCCTTGACTTCCAGCAGTTGTTCCTGGCCAAAGACAAAAAGATCTCCTCCCTTGAGAAGGACCTTAATCTGGTGAAGAAGGAACTAGTCCTGACCCAGATCAAAGCTCAGTAGGAGAAGGAGGAGGTGATGGATGGGGCAAATCTCTCTGCTACAATCTCCATGCTTAAGATCAAGCTTCAAATGGAAAAGGAGGCTGAGGATCCTTCTTTTGATAGGTCTGCCTGGAATCAGGAGGCTTGGAAGCTAAAACTGGCGAAGCTGGATGATGAAGAGGAAGCTGAGGAGGTCTTCGCAATTGAGGCTGGTAGCAGTGGGTTGAAGGATCCGATTGAGGAAGGAGCGGTTGGTGGTGATGCAGCGAAGGTGTAGGCTACAGAAATGGCCGATGATGGAAATTTCTAGACGTGGTCGGAGCCCATTTTTTATGGTTTGGTAGTTTTTTTGTTTGATGATGTTTTGAAACAATGTTGGTCTGTACTTTGAACAATAGCACTTAGGTTTAAGGATCACGGATCCTTGGGACAATAGGTAGGATGATAGCTGGTGGAGGGATCCTCTGTTTGGGGGATAAAGCCACTATTATCCTGCCATCTTTATTTCCTGCACTAAGACCTTGTTAATATGGACACCCTTTACCTACCCCAGCGGACGGGCCACATATTGCTGGTAGATGCTTGGGGTAGGTAATTTTGACAACCTTTGAAGGGTTGAACTTTTGATAAATAAATAAAACCTTTAACTTTTGGCTATCTTGTGTTGTTCATTGTGTTTATTTACCTTTCAATTATTATTGCATATTCCTTTGAACTTACAAGTTAATAACGAAAGTATAGAAATTAGTTTAAGTAAAAAAGTTTAGGATATGATCAAGGATCAAATATCCTATAATCGAAAAGTTCAAAAAGTGATAAAGTTGTTTGATCATATATCTTGTTGTCAAAGTATAAGGGTAACATATATAAACCAAGAATAAAGTTAAAGTAAATAAGGATCATACCAGAGAATCCAAGTTAGGATCCTATATCCTTAAGGCATACCATTGTAATAATTATAAGACAAACCCTGGTAAGAAGTTAGGATCCAGGATCCTTAACTGTTTAACCTTAGAAATCTGAAATAAGATATAACTTGGGACTAAGCCAACTACAAAAGGAAGAGTTAGTAACTGGGGACAAGCCCAACAAGCTGGGGACAAGCCCAAAGAACTGGGGACAAGCCCAAAAAACTGGGAACAAGCCTAAAGGATCTTGTGTAAACTGGAGTATGGCCCTTACTGGCGACTATCCAAACTTAGTGACATGAAAATGCCAAAACCTTAGCTAACATGAAAACGTTAGAAACCTTAGGAACGGATGTATGGTACGTCTACCATTATACTTAGGATCCTGAATACAGTCAGTACAATGAAATTGTCTGCCCCTAAAGCGGGTACTGGTCCCATTGCCTTTAACTGCATCAAGATAATCGTGCGCTACTGGCGAAGGTAGTGGATACCTTAAACTGGGGACAAGCCCAACAAACTGGGGACAAGCCCATAAAACTTAGGAGACTTTTGTGGATACTTGATCCTCTGTCAAGGATCCCTGAACTTCTGCAAAACTCAGAATTTTAGTGAAGAAGGATAAAGGATCCTGAATCCTTTTCCTTGTAAATAAATAAATTAAAGTATTAGGTAAATTAGAATTACATTCTTACCAGAACGAGGATCATATATCCTCTAAGGATCCTTTGTGTATACCGGTCATGAGGATGATTAAGGATCCCGGATCCTTCTTACATGAAGTACCTCATCAAATGGACAACATTCCAAGCTCTTGGTAATGAATCACCTTCCATTGTTAATAGACAATATACCCCCTTTCCTGCCTCAGCTTCAATAAGATAGGGGCCTTCCCACTTTGGTGCTAACTTACCATCAGCAGGATTTGTGGTATTTTGGAATGCTTTCCTCAACACCATGTCACCAACTTGAAAGTTTCTGATCCTGACATTCTTATTATAAGCTCCAACCATCCTTTGTTGATAGCTAGCCAATCTTATCCTTGCCAAATCCCTGAGTTCTTCTATGGTATCCAAGTCCTGAACCAAGTTTTCAACATTTCCTTCAGGATCACGGATGCTTGTTCTAGAAGTAGGAACCACCATCTCAGTAGGGATTACTGATTATGCTCCAAACACTAAAGAAAATGGAGTCTGTCCAGTAGCATTCCTGGGAGTTGTTCTATCAGCCCATAACACATAAGGTAACTCTTCTGCCCATTTTCCTTTTTTGGATCCAAGTTTCTTCTTCAAGTTGTTGATGATGATCTTGTTAGATGATTCTGCTTGACCATTAGCTTGTGGGTGGACTGGTGTTGATGTTATCATCTTAATCCCCCAACTGTCACAAAAGTTAGTAGTTCTACTCCCAATAAATTGGGATCCATTATCACAAACAATTTCAGAAGGGATACCAAATCTGGTAATAATGTTTCTCTTAAGAAAGGATATCACTTCTTTTTCTCTGACTTGAGCAAAGGCTTCAGCTTCTATCCACTTGGAAAAGTAATCAGTCATAGCAAGCATAAATACTTTTCCTCCTGGTGCCTTGGGAAGTTTACCAAATATATCCATTCCCCATCTCATGAATGACCAAGAAGAGGATATAGGATGCAGGAGCTCTGCTGGTTGATGAATGATATTGCTATGTCTCTGACAAGCATCACATTTCTTGCCATAATCCACAGCATCCTTCTTCATAGTAGGCCAATAATATCATGTCCTAAGGATCCTTGAGAACAGTGCTCAGCCCCCAGTGTGGTTTCCACAATCTCCTTCATGAAAATCCTTTAGGACTTCTTGAATTTCAGGATCCTCTATGCACCTTAGATATGGACCTGCAAGAGATCGTTTATATAACATGTTATTTAATATTGTAAATTGAGATACCTTGACTTTGAAAGCTCTGGGGTTTTCTCCTATAGGAATCTCTCCATGTTGTATATATCTCATAATTGGAAGGATCCAGGATCCTGAATGTGATTGTGTACCATCACTAGGTATGATTGCAGAATCCTCTACTATCTCCATAGATGTGTGATCCTCAATAGCAGGAGTCAAAATATGGACTTTGTGGATTTTAATATCCTCTGGAATTTTCAATGATGATCCAAGGTTGGCCAAAGCATCAGCTTCTACATTTTCTTCTCTGGGTACCTGTGTCAAACTAAAAGAAACAAAAGAGTCTGCCAATTCCTTGACTATCTCTAGATATTTGATTAGTCTTTCACCTTTAACAGCATAAGAACCATTAAAGTGATTAGTAATTAGCAATAAATCTACATGTACCTCAAGATACCTGATCCTCATGTGCTTGGCAATTTGCAAACCAGCTATCAAGGCTTCATACTCAGCCTCATTATTAGTAGTTTGAAACTCACAAGCTATTGAGTGGGGTATTATGTCCCCCTGTGGCGATTTTAGTAGTATTCCAATTCCAGTTCCTTTGATGTTTGAAGCCCCATCTGTGAAGAGTATCCAAGGATCCTTAGTCTCTTCAAGCTGTTGAACTTCTAACTCAGCTTCCCTTTGTAGATAACTACTGAAATCTGCCACAAAGTCAACAAAGGCTTGGGATTTAATGGTAGTTCTTGGCTCATATCTTATATCATAAGCACTAAGCTTTACTGCCCATTTAGCCATCCTTCCTGACATTTCAGGTTTCCTGAGAACATTCTTAATTGGAAAGTTAGTTTTAACAATAATAGCATGTGTTTCAAAATAATGGCGTAATTTAGTTGATGACATAATCAAAGCAAGGATAAGTTTTTCTAAATGTGAATACCTGGATTCAGCATCAAGCAAACTCTTACTTACAAAATATACAGGGTGTTGTGTACCTTCATGATCCTTAACAAGGACCGCACTTACTGCCTTAGAAGAGACTGCTAAATATAAGGATAATATATCCCCTTTTTCTAGTTTCATTAAGGCTGGAGCTGAGGATAGGTAATCCTTAAGGGCCTTGAGAACATTTTCATGCTTTTCAGTCCACTCAAATTTCTTGTTCTTTCTCAGGATGTCATAGAATTCCTTGCATTTCTCTGACGACTTTGAGATGAACCTGTTCAAGGCTGCGATCCTCCCTGTCAATCTTTGCACATCCTTGGCATTGGCAGGGGACTTAATATTCACAATCGCCTTGATTTGCTCTGGACTTGCCTCTATGCCTCTTTTTGTCACCATGTATCCTGGGAACTTGCCTGCTTTTACACCAAAATGACACTTGGAAGGATTCAATTTCATATTGAATTTATTGAGGATATCAAATGCTTCCTCCAAATCTCTAAGGTGATCCTCAGCTCTCTTGGACTTAACCACCATGTCGTCTATATAGACTTCCATTGTGTGTCCTATTTGTTCCTTAAACATCATATTGACTAGCCTTTGGTATGTAGCACCTGCATTTCTTAGTCCAAACGGCATAGCAATATAAGAATAGATACCAGTAGGGGTCATAGAGGTTGTATCCTCTTGATCGGATGGTTCCATATGAATTTGTTGAAATCCAGATGAAGCATCCATGAAAGTCAACAACTTATGACCCGCGGTAGTATCCATCATGGAAACAATGTAGGGTAATGGGAAAGGATCCTTGGGACATGCCTTGTTTAAATCAGTAAAATCGACACATACCCTCCACTTTCCGTTTTCTTTTGAACAACAACCACATTGGCTAACCATCTTGGATACTTAACCTCTCTAATCATACCTGCTCTGAGCAGTTTATCTACCTCCTCCTGGATAATGGCATTCCTCTCGGGTGCAAACTTTCTCCTCTTTTAATGTATGCGTTTGAACGACCTATCAATGCCAAGCTTATGAGTAATTATATCTTTAGAAATACCTGTCATATCCTCATGCTTCCAGGCAAAGGTAGTTTTTCTCTTCTTAAGGAAGGATACTAGATCCTGTTCTATGTCATTGAGGATCCCGGATCCTATGAAGACTTTGGATTCAGGATCCTGAGGATCCATCAGGATATCTTTCACATCTTGTTCTCTTGCCTCCAGGACATCTCTTGGAGGATGCTTTAATTGCTATTGCTCCCTGGGTCTCGAGGCTAGTTTCATTGATGAAGTATAGCAATTCTTGGCTTCCTGTTGGTCACTTTCAATCTTCACCACCCTCCACGGAGTTGGGAGTTTCACACATTGATGGTATGTAGATGGAACTGTTTTCATGTCGTGTATCCATGGCTTGCCAAGGATAACATTACAATAGGATAAGCAATCTATAACACAAAAATTTTTAAAAGAATTAACTCCCTCAATGTAAATGGGAAGCTTAATGTCCCCCAATGTATTCTTGGTTTCTCCACTGAATCCCACTAGAACTGATGATCTTGGGATAATATATGATTTAGGGATGTTCATCTTCTTGAGGACATCAAGTTGAAAGATGTTCACTGAACTTCCTCCATCTATCAGAATCCTGCGAACAAAATGATTAGATATAAACAAAGTAATAACAAGACCATCATGATGAGGATCCTGAATATCCACACGATCATCCTCATCAAAGGTTATAATTTTCTCCTGTGTAAGGGTCGAGGTTCGAATGGGTCTATCCCTTTATCCATCTTGGTCTCTTTGGCATGCCTCTTGGCTGCTGAAAAGGAAGTGCCACATATGACTGATCCACCAGATATAAAGTTGATAATTTGTGCATCAGCAGGAGGAGCAGGAGCTCTTTCCGGAACTTTTTCAGGATCCTGGATCCTTGACTTTTTTCTTCCCAACAGCTCCTTCAAATGCCATTTGCTTAACAAGTAACCAATCTCTTTTCTGAGTGCAATGCATTCTTCAGTGAGATGACCGAAATCTTCATGATATGCACACCATTTGGATTTGTCTTTTGTTGCAGCTGGCTTATCACTCTTTCTAGGCCATCTTGCTTTTTCACCTAGGTTCTGCATTGCAATGATTAGTTCATTATTATCAACAGAAAAGCAATATTCAGAAATGGGAGGATAATCCTCATCATCCTCTTCCTGTTATACTGCATGCACGTTCTGGTTATCAGACTTGTTGTATGATTTAGACTTGTTGTTCCTGAAGTAGGATCCTTGCTTTTCCTACTTTGAGGATCCTGCCAGTCTTTCTTGGATCCTTTTATCATCCTCTAGCCGGATGAATCTAAGGGCCCTGGTTCTCACTTCATCAAGATTCCTGCAAGGGGTCATTACAAGATCATCATGGAACAATGAATCCTTAAGTAAACCCATTTTGAAGGCTTCTACAGCCGTAGCAATATCCAAATTAGGAATATCTAAGGATTCTTTACTGAATTTAGTGATATAATCTCTAAGTGATTCATTTTGACCTTGTGTTACCCAATATAGATCACTAGTTAAACGTTCAAATTTCCTACTGCATGAGAATTGGCTATTAAACAAGTTAACTAGATTAGCAAATGAAGTAATAGAATAAGGGGGAAGACTTAGCAGCCATTTAAGAGTTGATCATGTCAGTGTGGATCTGAAACCCTTTCATAGACATGCTTATTTTAACCTCTCAGGAATGGGGTTGATCTCCATCCTTTCTCTGTATTGAGCCACATGCTCTTCTGGATCCGTTGAGCCATCATATAGCTTCATGGTTGGTATTTGAAACCTCTTCGGTATCTTTGCATCACAAATAGGTGGTGCGAAACAAGATATCTTGTGACTCCTATCTGGAATTTCAGGAATGGGCTTAACCACTCCCGGAACGCTGGATATCATATCCTTAAGTTTCTTCAATTCCCTAGCCGTAGCTTGGTTGATGCCCGTATCCTGCACAAAGCCATGGTTAGTATTATAAGGATTATTTAAAGTGTTACCTCCTGAAGGATTCAGTTTTGATATTCCTGATGTGAATCCATATTGGCGAGATTCCGGTAGGATTGAGGGACCAGATGAAGCAATAGTTTGCATAGGTATGAAGTCTCCCAAATGAATCTCTGAACTTCTGGTTCTGCACTTCTTAAGGATCCCTGATCCTTGAAGATGTTGGATCCCTGATGCACCGAGACTGGGGGTCTTGGAGGATAATCCATGGATCCGTAAACCTAAGATGAGGATCTCTGAACCTGAGAGGAGGATCCTTGAACCTGAGAGGATCCCTGGACCTGAGAGGAGGATCCTTGAACCTGAAGGGATCCCTGACCCTGGGATGAGGATCCTTGACCCTGGAATAGGGATCCTTGAATCGTCTGCGCTCCCATATATCCTCCAGAATTGAAAAAGGATCCTTGATGCTGAAACAAAGATCCTGAAGGGTGAAAGTAGGAACCCTGAGCCTGCATCACTGCCGATGATCCAAAACGCATTCCCAATGATCCACCCTGGTACTGGACATCAGATGCTGCAGAGTGTTGGGCAGTTATGACTGGAGTGTCGAAATTCAGTGATTTCGGCATCAAAGGAGAGTGATGCTCTGCTAGTCTCTTCAATTTCTTGATGTCATCGATCTCTCGAAGGATCCGGTGGTTAGTTTTGTCCTGCTGTTGCATGTAGTCCCTCATCTACAAAATCAAAGAATAAAGATCATTATTAGCAGGACCAGAAGAAGCAGCAGAAGTTGGTTTTGGGAAAATGGGGGTTTGTTTCTTCGCAGCATTCTCAGCATTCTTCTGGGATCCAAAAGGTGCTGGAGGCAAAGGTGGAATGCCCTGTGAAGAAGTAATCGCCGGTATGGATCTTGAAGTGTTCTTCGCTTGAGAAGCCATGTAGTCGAAGGTAATGAACCGAAGTGAACGAAATGAACAAAATTTCTCAGAAATGAAGCACCAATTTCCCCACGGTGGGAGCCAAACTGTTTTGGTCAAAAATAGCACAAGGATAATACAACCAAATCCGATTTTGTGAGGTGTGATGCTTGAATAAATGGACAAATGTATGAACAATGTATGAATGAAATGAAATTGGGACACAGGGATTTATACGAGGAAAAAGCCCTTGATCAATGTATGATCTCCGGCACAAAAAACCTCGGGTGATGGAAACTACCGATCACCAACTATATTAAACAAATGATGTTACAAATCAGGATGACAACAAGCTTGTTACAAGGATCACTAGTGTGGAAAAAGTGTGTAATCGCCAATAAGTTGCAGAGAGTTCTCGAGTAGTGTGTGTTTGCTAACTGTTCTGTCTAATCAAGCTTGTTATCCTCTTATAAAAATAGAAATAACTAGCTAACTAACAATCCGCAAATCATGCTAGCTTCCCACGACTTCCATAACGGTCACACAAGCCATGCACGTGCAGAATAATGGAGCATATTCCCCTGGAATCACAACAAGACCAAGTCCCACACGTATACTCCTGCAAAACAAGTTCAAACATAATGGAAACAATTGTTAGTATAAGGATCATAATGAGGATCCTGGATCCTTAACCCTACAACGTCTTCTGAGGATCCTTAATTCAAAACTGAACTGAGGATCCGTGATACTGGCTGCACTTGAGGATCCGTGATCCATAGGTTGTGGAAATCCATCCCTAACAGTTCCTGCAAGGATTCATTACAAGATCCTGATAAAATTGAGAATCCTTTTGGAATCCCATCTTGATAGCCTGCACAGCTGTAGCAACGTCAAGATGTGGGATATCTAAGGACTCCCTGCTAAACTTGTTCACATAATCCCTTAAGGATTCTTGTGGACCTTGAGTTATCCTGTAGAGATCACTGGTTAGTTTCTCAAAACTTCGACTGCCAGAAAATTGACTATTAAATAAATTAACTAAGTGAGGAAATGATGTAATTGAATGAGGTGGAACATTTAGGAGCCATTTTAAGGCTGATCCTGTTAGAGTAGAACCAAAACCCTTGCAGAGGCATGCTTCCTTGAGATCCGGAGGGATAGGGTTAATCTCCATCCTTTTCCTATACTGAGCAATATGCTCTTCAGGATCCGTGGTTCCGTCATAGAGCTTCATGTTAGGGGTTTGAAATCTTTTTGGGATTTCAGCATCACAAATAGGATGTGCAAACCGGGATATCCTGTGGCTATCCTGGGATACTTCTGGAATCGGCTGAACTACCCCTGGTATACTGGATATCATATCTTTCAACTTCTGAAGCTCCCTAGAGAGTGCTGAGGTCACACCTGTATCCTGCCAAGATCCAAAACTATTAGTAGCAAAAGTATTGGGGGTGTTAGACACGTTACCAGCCTGAGGATTCTAGCTATATCCTGGAGCATATCCTGATCCTCTAACAGTTGATACCCTGACCAATGAGGGTATCTCAGGAGTATGACTCTGGGAATGACTGGGTACAATATTGCCCCTGTTATCCTCGATGTATACTGCCGAACTGAAGTCTAATGCTCTGGGCTGCAAAGGAGTGACAGTATCCTCAGCAGGACTAGTGGAGCTGGATTTCAAGAGTTTTATCTCTCTTATCAGCATTTGGTTGGTTTCCTGCTGCTACTTTATCTGATCTTGTATACTACCAAACAAAGTTAGAATTTCATCATTAGAAGCCATAATAGGGGTTCTCCCTGAAACAGCAGATCCTTGAACATTCTGAGTGGGAATAATATCCCGAGCCACGTGAGTTTCGGTTCTTCTCGGAGGAGCTTGAGGCTGTGAAGAGGCTTGCATCCTTGGAGGTGGTGGAAGCACCGAACCAATTGTTGCAGAGGATGTAGCGGACATGGTAGAAGAGCTCATGTTTGATTTTGAGGCCATTGAAAATAGTTGTGCAAAAAGCTTTGAAAATAGAAAACCAAGTAACGATTTTAAGAAAGCTTTTAGTAGAAATAGCACCTCTTGCCCCACGGTGGGTGCCAAATTGTTTTGGTCAAAAATTACCTAAGAAATTTAGTGATCAAATTAGTTTTGTGAGGTAGTGTGCTAACAATCTGTGTTGAAAATATCTTGGTCTAGTTGTTTGCAAAAACAGTTTTCAGGATACGGCTCAGGATATTGAGATGTATCAACAATCAAACAATGAGCAGAAAAGTAAAGGTTGACACGTGATGTACGAGGAAATCCCTTGATCAATCTAGATCCCTGGCACAAAACCTCGAAAGCTGACAATCGCAGCTTCCTTGTTCTTCTTATTGCTTCAAAAGTCAGGATACAGTGCAGGATATTAACCAAATCGTCGCTAAGTGTTATAATGTTTTTCAGAAAGTGTATGAATTGTGAGAGAAAGTATGAGTATTCGAGAGTAGTGAAAGTGATGCCCTATGTGATCTGGTTTATCCGTCTATTTATAGTTACAAAAAGAAAACAAAATCTCCTAAAATGGGGGAATGCCAACGAATATTCCCATGTGAACGTTGAAGACCAAGTAATGTGGCTTCAACGTTCTTCTTCGAACAACTTGGACCGTGTCTTCAGGGGAAGAGGTCTTCGTGAACGTTATGGACTTGTACTCGTACTCCTGCATACAATTCGTTAGTAATCCTCAGGATACAGCATCAGGATGTTACCAATATCCCGATTCAGCATCCTGGTTGTGAACATATATTATGTAATCAAGATATAATTCAAGATACTATCCAGGATATGGGCTCAGAATTTCACCTATAACAATAATGTATATTTTCAAGAGGCTACTTCATGTTGAAGTTCTATTAGGTATTTTTTTTCAAAATCGGCAAGACACCGGATCAGTGGAAAATTAATGTCGAAGTGCCTCTATTAGAACAAAGGCGATGTCCCAATTTGTGGATACTATTGGGGGACAAAGTTGCAAAGTCATACTATGAAATTATGGGAGGCGGTTATAAAGACTAGAATTAGATGGGACACACAGAAGTGGTCTACTACAGAAACGATACACATTCTAAGAAAATTGATGGAAAATTTTAGAGAGACGAAGCGAGATCTGCATATGGTATTCATTGACTTGGAAAAAGTGTACGACAGTGTGCCACATCGGCTAATTTGTGATAGTCATAAGGGTAAAGGAGTCCCTTGGAAATATATAAAGCTAATTAGAGATATGCATACTAGGACTAAAACAAGCATTCATGTACATGTACATGTGGGGGACACTGACTCCTTCCCTATGGAGATAGGCCTTTGTCAAGCGTCCGCGCTGAGTTTGTTTCTTTTTCTTATAGTCATGGACAAGTTATCAAAGTCAATTAAAGAGGCAGTGTTGTGGTGCATGCTTTTTGATGATGGTTTGCAGGTACTGTTTCCGTGAAATGTTACTTCTCTCATGATAGATCTCGCATGACTAGTTTCGCATTGTAAATCTCGCATAATTGTTTCACATAGTAGATCTCGCATAGTAGATTTTTTATAAGTAGTTTTTGTATATATAGTTTTCACACGGCATTCTTCGCATGACCATGCATGCTTAAACTCAAAGTTTTCACCTAAGAGTCTAGTACGAAAACTCTAAGGTCTCGATTGGATGGCATGTGGAAGAGTTGACCCTATTGACCACCCTTGTTATGTAAAATGTGACCATTCCACACATGAACCTTGAACATGTTTGACTTAGCAGTTCAAGGGTCGAAATCATCTGACGTACAATGTTTTTATGGTGATGTACATACTCGATAAAGAATGATATGAAAGGAATACATGTGAAAGAAAGTAATGTCTGATGTAATCAAATATTTTTTGGCTTCTAATCACAATGTTATCATGAAATGTTCTCAACTACTCAGTGTAATGTTTAGAAATGATAGTTTGATTAGAAAGAGAGAGAATTAAAGTAGAAAGTGAAGATAAAGGGTAGTTACCTCCAAGGCAACTAAGTCTTACTCGTACTCCATGGTCGTGAACCTTGG